>JBDJHY010496221.1:0-14242 GCA_039654485.1 Withania somnifera | reverse complement strand
CATCCTGTACTACTGGTGGGGAAAAAATAAGCTAACAAAAAAAAAAAACAAAACCTACCTGATGACTCATCCCACCGGTAGGCACAAACAGTCATCCAAGGAAACCCACATGACTTCCCCCGTAGGCTCAAAGGGTACAAAAAATTGCAAAGGATGCAATGTAAGAGGGTGTTAGGAAAACTAAATAAGTACCCACACATACCCTCCCTGGGATATTCCCCAAATAGGAGAGATCCATGGGAGACATCTCCGTATACCACCACTTCCCCTACATACCCCATTCCCGGGGCTGCACATAACATCAAAAGTCTAGCAACCCAGGATGGTAGGGCCCACAGAGGGAATTATCCTACATGCAAATACAAACTTGTAGTATCCATATTAGGGAAAAATCAACATAGAAAAGATGCCAAAAACCAAGGCTCAGTCCATAAAGGATATCTCAGTAAAATCCAAGTACCTCCATAAAGGCCATTCCCAAAACACCATGGTAGTTCATAAAATAAGGTTAATAATATGGTAAAACATCTCCATACTATCCAATAGTCGTGGAAGATACAAGTATAGTATAGAAAACTCAGTTCTGGTATACATAGTTGATTTTGTTATATTTTAGGAATATAGCTTCATAACACATAGTGGTCATGGAAAGTGTACATATAAGTAGGAAAGAATCTTCTAGATATTAGTCGAATGAAAAACCCAAGTTAAGTTATAGTTACTACTCAGTAGAACCAAAAATTGGCAATATAAGCCGAGCCACAATGTATACTCGCAACATACAAACATAACAGTAGACTAGATTAGCCACTAGGCGACCAACTAGAACTGAGAGATAGCTGTCTCAAAAAGAAAATTTCAACTAGAAAGGATAAGATAGAAGGAGTAAGAGAAAATATCTGAAGCTGTCATTAAACTCAACCGCTAAGTTATTCCCCTCCCCAACTACACTACAATCCAGATTGCCATGTAAAACAAGTAAAAAGGGTACTACATAGCACATGGGTAAAAGAATAGGAAAAATCCATTAAAATTAGGGCATATGAAAATAATATCAGCACAAGAACAATGCTAGAAAACCAACCCCATCTAGACATTTATAGTAAATATGCATAACTTGTACACAATAAAAAGAAAGTAAGGCGTAGCATTCCTAGGCACTGAAGACGATCTCATAAAAGTCGTTGAAAAAGCTAAAAAAACCACAGAATATCCCAGAATTGCCTAACTCAGAAAAATATTAACCAGAATGTCAAGATAAATAAAATAAGACCCATATTATTATAAAAAGTAATTTTATTATAATTCAAATTAAAAGCAAGCCCATGCATCCTACAACTTTAAAAATGGAAAAAAGTCACTGACGCATAGATCCTAAATTAAGGAACGTGTGGTACAAAATTAGGTCTAATTCGATAAAGGATGAAGGAGAAAAGAGCCCACAAAGTTTATGAAATGAAATGCTTTGAAAAAAAAAAAATAAAAAAAATCAGAAATTAAAGGAATTACCTAGAAGAAATGATTGAGTCCCACACAGTGTCACCATGAAGCCACCACGAGCCTACTAGAGCAACCCAAGACTTCAAAGTAATAAATTAAGTCAAGAGAAAAAATGAAGGTGAAGAAAACTATATGGGATTCAGAATTTTAAAAGAGGATAATGGAATATATATAGGAAAACAGTGGTTGATTTATCAGTTGTGGCCGATTTATCAGCTAATTTATTAGCCACCAATTTATCAGTCAGAATGGTTTATAATTGGTCTTGTCGATTGGTTTGTCAAAATGATCGATAAATCATTCAAAACTACCAATTAAATCATTCACAATAATACATAAATTAGTCTTGACAATAGAGTTTTTGGCAACAATTTAAAATTGCTCTGAAAAAAGGCTTGGGATGAAATTTTCATGGAAATGATATTCCAAACTCAACAGAATTGAAGAATCGACCATACACAATTGTTTAAGCAGAATAGAGGCTGGAGTAGAAAGAACTAAAGAAAAAAGAAAGGCTTAATAAAACCAGAGCTCCAAAATAAGTTCCGTCAACTCGGGAATCAACCCATAAAATCACCAGCCTAAATTTGACATTCTAGAGTTGATGGAAGTATCAAATATTTTATGCGACACTCAATTACCAGAAGCTGATTTAGGTCAACTTTTTAACTTCAAATGAATTAGATTTTCAAAAACATGCTCTAAACAAGAACAAAAACTCTGGGATATGAACCAATAGTGTTACTAGACAAAAGTCCACATTTTGGAGCTAATAGAACTATCTAAATTCGATCCTAGTGCCTTTTATAAGAAATCACTCTCAAGTATTACTATTCTGAAGTTAGAACTCCAAAATAGAGAAAATAAGATAACGGACTATAAAACTTCTGGGGATCCTACATACCGGTCCTAGGAAGTCATAAATGCTTGGAGCAACTATCAAAACACTTTAAAAATAGAAACATGAAAATGAACTCAGAGGTAATTATAGTGGGTGAATTTTTTATCATTAGCTTTTCCTTTGTAAGATGTGCTACTAGCAGATATGTCATCAGTGATCTGACTGGAAATATCTAATTGACTTTTGCTTCTAGTTGAGCAATTGAATGGATCATGAATATTTTTATTACTAGTATTTTTATATAAAGGAGTAGATTGATAAGATTTAACAAACCCTTTGCTTGAAGTTTTTTTTATGATTTTCTAACTTAATCTTGAGTTCAAGAATATATTCTTCAAGAAAGTCTCTTTCAACAATAGTTACTCAAGTTTTTTTCTAATTCACTTTTTTTCTTTTTGAATATTCTTGAGATCATTGTAGGAACAATTTATATCTACAATAGCACAATTCAATAATTCTTTTAATTAATCATAGCTATTACAGATACATAATTTTACTTTTCTTGTTTTTCTAATATCTGTGAAGCGTGTGTTTGGGGATTTTATTTGCTTGTCTTAATATATTTCTTCATCACTCTAGATGCTAAGTGCTTTGTTTTTCGGAATGATTTTAGGGAGGCTTATTTCTTGTTATTTATCTGAGCTTTTTTAAATGCAATAAGATCTTCCCTAAGCTAATCATAGGTGAGATAATTAATATTCATACTTTCAGGGGCTATAACTTTAGTATGCCCTATTGTAGGAATACTTCTATGAATTATTGCAATTTAATCAGTCATAGGATAGATATTCTTATAGATTTAAGTTTTTTAGTGATTTTACTGAATCTTGCAAACATTTCTTCTACTAATTCCCCTTCCTTCAATTCAAAGACTTCATAGTCATGTCCTAATAGACTCGTAATAGCTTGTTGCCTTTATCTGTTCCTTTATAGGTTACTTCCAGTTTATCTCACATTTCTTTGTCTATTTCACATCTAGAAATTTTCTCATATTTTTTTACTCTAATGGAGTTATAATGAATATTATTTGCCTTTGCATTTATTTGAATAATAGCCATTTTCGCATCTATATAGTTTTCTAATAAAGGAGTAACTTCGCTTATGGACCCATCGTTGTTTTTGTATGGCAGTATTGGAAAGTCAAAAGTCTTTATCACCCTCCATGATTGACATCATATGACTTAATAAAAGTCTCCATCCTTGTTTTCCTATTACTAATATGCTTTCCATTAAATAAGATGGTCTTGACACAAAAGTTATTTCTTGAAATAAAGCTCCAGTAATATGTTGAGACATGATCTTTACTCACTTACTGTTAGGAAATAAATATGATATCTTTCTTTGATACCATTTGAAAGTTCCATAGGGGAGTGAATTGAATTTTTTCCTGTAGTCGAGTTTCTTGCAAACTGAGTCGACTGTTACTTCAATTTGATGAATATACAATGTAAGTACAATGCGAAAAGGGAAATGTACATATGATATTTATATATTGGTTGGGTTTAATATGAGACTTAATCTAGTCCCCTTGGGTTAAAAGAGGATTCCACTATTTTTCTTTTTCATAATTGAGTTTTCAATAACTCAATTTTTCAATGGTTACAAGTGATTGATCCTGCACAAGAACTCAATATCACACTCATGCTGAGACGACGCAAGTACTCAGTGTACACTCAGACACAAATAAAACTATACAAGAACTTAGCTTTACAATATCTATTGAGCGTACACAAGAACTTATCATATACACAATCCTTCTAAGACTACAAAACCTTAGCATAATATCTTTGTTGATGCTATGCCTCACTCTATTTTTCCCTCCTCTCTATTTTATATACACAATAAAACACTAGGAATTACAATTCTTGTTAAAAGTAGAGCAAATATAGAAACAATTGAGAATTTATGGAACATGCCTCTCCTCTTGAATACTAGTTCCTTATATAGATGTGGGTACTAGCCCTTGAAACAACCCAAGGAAATTGATCCTTAAAATAATTAAGGTGGTGATCTATTTTGAAAAATAACTTTGAGACCTCATTGGTTCCTTTTTCTCACCCATTGGAGACTTAAAAAGATAAACAAGCTTTTTGAGACTTCTAACCTCTTTTTTAAAATATTTACCTTTAATGGTCACAACTATTAAATTTCATAGCATTTCTCATAATGACTCTTTCGCATAGATAATTTTCTCATAATCCTAGTGTACTTCGTCTTCAAGACAACCATTGCAAGATAATTGATGTGTATCTGTAAACATTGGTTGTCATCTATTGAAATATAAATTCTAACATAAAGAGCTCTCAATAGATCCACTAAGTCATGAACCAAAATGGGCCGTGAACTATCAATACACCACTTTGGGCCCTAAACTTCCTACATTTTGCTATGCAAGTTATGGGATAAGGGTTATGTCACCCAAATCCTCCTAGTGCTAGTACTACTCCAAACCTGAGCCATTAACTAACTACAACACATCTAAATCTATCTTTGCCACATAGGACCTATGAACTCATGAATGTATTACTGTTTCTATCATACTTCTTACTTTATTAACATGATCTTACTGACTTGACTTGTAATTTAGACCATAACATTCTTTCCAATTTTTTTTTATGATGACTCTATACCAGACTTAAGTTTAGAAAACAAAATTTTCACTAGTTTATGATTCATGAAAACTTGATAATAATTATAAATCATGCTTCTAACCTTGCAACACACCAACACATTAACCTAAAGATTAATCATAACATTTATTACTAGAATTATGAACAACACATAAAATTTCCATATAAGGGACTCATAACCATGATCTTGACCATATTTTATGATTTAGAGTAAGTTATTGAAATTCATAGTGTAACTTGTAATACTTTAAATTTACAATATATATTATCCTAAACACAAGTAACAATGAAGTAATGATAAAGAATATGTTAAAATACACAATTTCTAAATGTCAACAATTGGGGGATTCACCCTAAAATTCAATTTATATCATTATTAAAAAAAATAATGGAGGAACAACAAGGGTGAAAGTAACCTTTGGAGATAAACCACATACCTGAACCTTGAGGAATTATTGGCCTGAACTTTGGATAAGAACCCTAGCATTTTCTTAAACATAGATAGAAAAGTTTTTATATAAACCCTACCTTGATAGAAATAGGTGAATAACGAATAGAATAGGGTGTTTGGGGGTATTTATAATAACCAATTTGAAGACCAAAATGACATGGGATTTGGTAAAAAAGGCATGGGAAATTATAGAGAAGCCCTTTATTAACTGACTTGGAATCTATCGGACATACCATGAGCCATCCCTAAAACTCGTGGAGTGCCACCCCATGACTCATTGCTTGAGTTATGGGGTTGACTTTGACTACTATAATGTGTATATCACCCTGCGAGTGCATACCATGAGTTAGGGTTACCCATTTTACGACTCGTGAAGATAATTCATAAGAACTAGGTTGAAAAACAACTTCGTATAAGCAATCCATGAGTCCAAATAACAACTCTTGGTATTGCATCTCACTAGTCGTTGTATGAATCATGGGAACCTAGAAGAACTTTAGATTTTTAGGCATCATCCCACGAGCTGATAGAACGACTCGTAGTGTTTCACCCCACGAGTCTTGGCCCAACTGGTGGCCACCTGGGAACATATATTCAATTTTGTAGGTCTTAGATATAGTTTTGAAGCTTAAGTCAAGAATAGGTTTTTACAATATCTCCCAGTTGAGACCATTCGTCCTCTAATGAAAGATAGTATTGGAATAGAAGGAACCCGACTACTAGAATTGAAAAACTTACTGGATTATACATGAAAAAGATATTTAATGACTTGGTAAAACCAAACTAACCTCGAATAAGCTACTAACTTAGCTAGATGATAAGCATTCTACCATAACTGACCTCAACTACCATGAACTCATCAAATAATACATGAACACACATTGTGATTCATCGAATGCTATATGCTCATGAACAAACAAGGGGAAAATCATAATTGAAATATTATTACCTCAGGCTAAAGTAGAGCTAGAAGGGAACAGGTGCAGGTATATATTCATTATATCTACCTCTACCACAAAGTAGCTCCCTTAACTGTCTGGTTTCACCAAAAAACTTTAACTAAAGCTATCTCTTTGTTCCTCAAAATGTGAACTTGTGTCTCCAAGGTTAGAGCGTACATCCTCATATGTCAAATTATCTCATATATTGGTAACCTCAACAGGAACTACCAAGGAAGGATCACTGATGCACTTTCTCAAAAAAGACATATGAAAAACACGTTAAAAGCTCTAACTGATAAGTAACATTTTGCACCCTCCATACAATAGGCTATTAGATTGAGTAGAAAGCCTATCTACTCATAAAGGTTTCGGTTCGAATGAGAGCCCAAACTAGAAAGGTGAGAATATTTTGATGACCTTATTGATGATCCTTTACTTTAATAACTTATAGGGTTTCTCGAACAATGTGATATCTTTAAACCAATAGGATGAACCAAATGAGTTCTGCATCATTAACTTTATACTGCACAGTCTAATAGAATTCATAGGTATAGCCCTATCAAATACAGATTTAGTAACTCTTTCTTGCATTGTGTTATCTCTAATTGTAGAGTCGACCATTTAGACACCCTCATCAAACTCTAGATCTACTCTTCTCACATTTTTATAAGATTTTTTTCTCCTGTGAGCTGTCCTCATCTTCTCTCAAATAATATGAACCTTTTGTATCACATCATAAAAAATATCTGGCCCTAACTAGCCACCTCACCTACCTTAAACCAACCAATCAAAGTCATATCTCTTCCCATATTGTGACTCAACTATATTTATTTGAATACTCAAGTGATAGTTGTTATTGTATGCAACTAAATCAAAGACAAGTGCTCAACCCAAATGCCCCTGAAATCGATTGCACATGCCCATAACATATGCTCTAATATTTGAATGGTCCTATTAGCATCTATCTGCGGATAAAAAGTTGTACTTAAGTAAACCTGGGTACCAAGACCTTTCTAAACAGATCTTTAGAATTTTGATGTGGATTGTATGCCTTAGTCTGAAGCAATAGTCAAAGGCACCCCAAGCATCCTGACAATCTTCTACAAGTAGATCCTAGCATACCAATTTGATGATAACTTGTGTGAAAAGGAATAAAGTGATCTTACTTAGTCATTCAGTCTACTATAACCCTTATAGAATTATGCTTTTGGGTTAAGGGTAAGCCATTGAAAAAATTCCATGTTAATCACCTCCAACTTCCATATTGGAATACCAAAACTCTACAAATCCTACTGGTTTTGAATGCTCTACCTTGAATTGCGGAACATTAGGACACTTAGCCATAAACTCAGCTATGTCCTTCTTCATTCCACTCCAATAGTATCCCTCTCTAAAATCTCAATCGATTTCCTTATCCCTAGGATAAACAGAATACCTGAAACTATAGGCTTATGGAAAGATCCTCTCTCTCAACCCATCAACTATTAGAACACAAAGGTGAACCTGATAACAAATAATACCATCTCACACATGGGAGAAAATCTAGATTTTCTACTTTTGTACTACACTATTCAAGTGAACTATCACTGGATACCTATCTTGCTTCTTTTTCACCTCCATAACAAGAGATGACTAAAAGTATTCTTCCTAAACATACCTCCATCCTCAGCACCAATTAGTCTAACCCAAAGTTGTGAAAGTTTATGCACCTCTGTGGACAACTCTCTCTTACATTTATCAACATGCGACAGACTTCCAAGGACAACCTGATATGGGCATCAACCACTTCAATGGCCTAACCTGGATGATACATCACACTTATATCATAATAATTCACCAACTTCAACCACCACTTCTAATGAAGATTTACATATTTATACTGAAACACATAATAAAGATTATGTTCAGTGAAGTCATCTACATGTATTCCATGCAAATAGTGCCTCCAAATCTTCAATGCCAACACCAAAACTGATAACTCAAAGGAATGAGTAGGATGATTCTTCTCATGAACATTAAGTTTCCTAGAGTCACAAGCCACCACTTTACCATGCTCATCAAAACACAACTCAAAACAAATAAAAGCATCAGAATACACCATAAAAATGTCAGAACCCTCTAGCAAAGTCAAAACTAGAGCTGAAGTGAACCTCATTGTCAACTCCAAAAAGCTCTTTTCACAAGTAGTTGATCACTCAAAAGGAGTATCTGTGGAGAAAGAACCTTAAATGAACCTATGATAGTACCCAACTAGACCTATTATAGATATTTGAAAGAGAGGTCGGACTAGGAAAATTTCTAGCTGAATTAGTCTTTTGAGAATCCATTCGAATACCCTTACTGGAAATGATATAACTAGGATGGGAACTGATAGGAGCCGAAACTCACACTTAGAAAACTTATCATAAAGATGACGTTTTCCAAGTATTTGAGAACAACCCTTAGATGGTTTACATACTCCTTCTCTCTTCTAGAGTAACCAAAATACCATCAGCAAAGACGATCACAAACATGTCCAATTATTACTTGAAAACCCTATTCATGAGGTCCATGAAATCCATAAGAGCATTAGTCAAATCAAAAGTCATGACCATGAACTTGAAATATCCATAACGGGTTCTAAAAGAAGTCTCTATAAAATCTACCTAGCTGACCTTAAGCCTATGATATTTGATACGAAGATAAATTTTTGAAAAGTAGCTAGCACCTTGAAGCTTCACAAACAAATCATCAGTTCTTGGAATGGGATATTTATTCATAATTGTAACTTTTTTCAACTGACAAAAATCAATACACATGTAGAGGGAACAATTTTTTTTTTCACACAAACATGATACGGGAATACTAGTGGGACACACTAGGATAGATAAACCCTTGTCTATAAGGTTCATAAACTTATCCCTCAACTCTCAAAGATCAGTTGGTTCCATTCTATACAACATAATAGAAATGGGATGAGTTCTTGGAATGAGGTTTATACCAAACTTTCTGTCAAGACGTACTCCAAGTAGCTCCTCAAAGAAAAACATCCAAGAAATCCCTAGCAACTGGAACTTACTAGATATTAGGAGTCTTGTACTTAGATCTCTTAACATGGACTAAGTTCCAGATATATCCCTTTGATATCATCTATCTAGACTTCAGATAAGAAATTAATCTTCTCTTAAAAGTAACAACACTATCATCCCATTCAAAAAATAGGCTTATCAAGAATTTGAAAATGGATGACTCTAGTCCTACAATCAACAACATGGCATGAATGAAGACAATCCATGCCCCGAATAACAACAAATTCAACTATATATAACTCATGAAGATCAACCAGAACAACTATACTAGAACAAACATAGTCAAAATACGATAGATTCTCTCATCTATAACTAGATCACTAATAGGGGTTGAAATAGACAAAGACTCAGATAAGATTTCAAGAATCATACTAAACTTTCTAGCAATATACGAGGATACAAAAGAAAGGGTAGATCCAGGGTATAGCAATGCCTAAACATCAAATACATGAACCTCCAAGCTACCTATTAAAACATCAAATAAATGTTCCTTATCCTGTTTGAAGCCTAAAGCATCAACCAATTCTGGGGCTGACCACCAATGGGACTAGGAGAAGCACCCTGCTGAGTTGGGCATGTTGTTTCTACACTAGTTTGAGCTCTACTATTTCCACCTACAAATTTTAGCAAAGGGATAATGCCTAATCCCATGGCCTATCTTACCACATCCAAAACATCCCTTTAATGGGAAATCTCTATAAGTGTGGCCTATCTAGAAAAATCAAAAGCATCCATCATGTCCAATCATACCACTATAAGAATTATTTTTACCACACCTACCACATACTGGATGAGTGCTCCCTCCTTTCACACTGCTATGTGACGATGCCTAAACTGTGTAGTTTTGTAGACTCTAAGGCTGACTAAAATTCTACGGCTGGTCCCCCAGAACCCTATTGCTTCTGCTGCCTAAACCAACCACCATACTTAGGCTGACTGGTGTTAGAATAACCAATTTGTCCTTCTTACTGTTGTGATGCTTCCTCCACATAGCCTTGTTTTTCTCAATCTTCTCTAAATGGACCATCAACTTGCCGATGTGTATGTCACTACTCAACATATCTTCCCTTCATGTATGAATTAAATAAGGGAAAAGATTATCAATAAACATATGCATCTTACTATTCATGCCGACAACCATCCCTAGAGAATATCTTTAGAGCTTCATGAACTTCATATTATACTCAGACACAGACATGAAGCCCTACTCCAAACTTAAAAACTCAAAAAAACTTCTTCGTCTTCTCCCTAGGAAAGAATCTACCCATGAATTTATCCTCAAACTCCCCCTAAGATGGTAGATCAACTTCCACTACTCTATTATTATTCCAAATGTCACACCAAGACTTAAAAACATCTTTCAAATGATATGTTACCAAGTACACCCTATCCACATCTAGAAACCTTATTCTCTTATAAATCCAATGAACCTTGTCAATAAAGTTTTTTGTATCCTCCCTAATTGTAGAACCATAGAACTCTAGAGGAACCATCTTCAATAACTCCCTCATTCTTACTATCCCAACATCAAGAGTAACTAGATGGACCATTGGGACCTGAACTAACTTGCTAATCCTGTGAAGCCACTATTTGAATAGAAGATAAGTGGCATTTATTAACTCTACTATTATGACATTTTTTGGATGTTGAGGCTCTTGAACTAGAGGAGCTTGATTTTGCTGACTTCAACCTTTGACTTGACGAGCTGGTTGTTTTAGTGGAGGCATGATCTAAAACACAAAAAGAATGAATAGGAATTTAAATCTAGAAGATAAAACCTAAAGCACAAAATAGAACCATGAACACGGGGAAATGTTAACTACATGCTCAGTAGCCTCTCGTTATAAGCAAGTTACAGTTCACACCCATAATAAATACTCTACCTAAGGTTTGCTTTGAAACATCCTTCAACACTAGAATCTAATTCTCTGATACTAATTTTTTGATGCCTCAATGTTAACCACTGGGCATGACACGATATCCTTAGCTATAAAGTATCCTCGGATGGACCCTTATCTTATGCACAACTCTACTCACTTATACTCAGCAAAAGCAATATAAACAAAATAACATAATAAACAATGAACCTCATATAATTCAATAGATGAATACATAAATAAAAGATAAATAGAATGTCAAGCTAATACATCACTGTCTAAAAGCCTCTACTCTCTGAATACCGGTCTTTTAGAATAATAGATAGTATGAAAACAATAAAATGAAGAATAAAACTATAGTACTATATCTACTCAAAATAAAGGAATAAGAAATATCAAAACATATTGGGTCCTCTTAAGAATTAGGAATTACCACTTTGCTATCCTTAGGAATGCTGATCCAATCAACCACAACTGTTTAGACAACTAGTAAGACTTATATGGTATCAACATGCAACAGAAAATATGCGATTAGTACATCTAATGTATTGAATATGTGAGAAGGAAATAAACAAGCTATAGAATAAACAATGAAATATCTCATGGCTATGAAATGCATGAACAAATGCTATTAAACTCAACCTTTAAAACTAATTGAGGTAGGAAATAGTATACAAGTCTAATAATCGTAGTTAAAAGCTTCAACTTTTCAGAGCAATAAATGGACTCAAATAAACTATTGATAATTGACACTGAACTAACTATAAGAGGTTCTATGCCCGAAATACCTCATGCACGTGGCTACAAAGTTCAACATATATCACTATGCTAGGTGAGGACCCAAACCTTATAAGGGTAAGGTCCAGAAACTAACTTCTAGGGGATCAACTAAGCCACAAACTAGATGTCCCTTATTGGGCCATGATTTTTTAGTACACCACTTTGGACCAAGAGCTCCCTACTATTGGGTATACATGTTACAGATAAGTGTTATGCCACCTGAATCCTCTTAGTGCTAATACTACTCCCAAAACTAATCATGAACTGATACAACTCATTTATATCTATCTTAGCCATGTAGGACCCTTGAAATTAACTTATTATTATCTCTGTCATACTTTTTACTTCATTAACATGCTTATAGTGACTAGCCCTAAAACTTAGATCACTAACATTCTTTTAATTTTTTTATGTTGAATATGTATTAGGCGTAAGTTTAGAAAGCCAAACTCACTAGTTAATGATTTGTGAAAAACTTGATAATAATTATAAATAATTCTTCTGACCTATAACTTACCAAAACATGAACCTAGAATTTAATCTTAACACTTATAGAACCATGAACAATGAATTCAATTTCCATATATGGGTCTCATAAACATGATCTTGAACATACTTTATAGTTTAGAGTAAGTTGTGCAAAATAATCGTTTAACTTGTAATCTTTTAAATTTCTAAGCTTTACTATCATGGTTAAAGGCAAAAATGAGGATAATGATCAAGGATATGTTATAATACACAATTTCATAAAAATTCAACAAGTTGACCCTAGAATTTTATGTTATATCATTATAAAAGAATAATGGAGGAACTTAGGAACAAGTGTAAAAGGAAACCTTGCTCATAACCCGCATGCCTGAACCTTAAGGTATTATTATCTTGGACTTTGGAGAAGAGCCCTAGAATTTTCTTGAACTTAGAGAGAAGAACTTTGATATAAAGTCTAGCCTGATCTGAATAGGTGAAAATGAATAGAATAGGGTGTTTGGGTATTTATACTAACCAATTTTGAGAGTAAAACTCCATAGGATAGGGTAAAAGGGCATGAGAAACTATAGAGAAGCCCTTCATCAACTAACCTAGAATTTTTCTAAGCATATTAGAAGTAGACTCTATGACTTATGGAGTGACACTACATGGCTCATGAAGTTAATTTGTAGGAACTGGGCTAAAGTACAACTTCTTATTGAGCAATGCATGAGTACATAGAACAACTCGTGGTATTGCACCTCTTGAGTCATAATCTAACTCATGGGACCTAGAAGAACTTTGAATTCTATACATCATCCCACGAGGTCCTTGGACGACTCGTGGTGTTCCATCCCACGAGTAGTGGTTCAACTCGTGGCCTTAGTTCTTTAAATCTTAAGCCTTATGTCAAGCATGGGGTATTATAGTACCATTCGTAGCCATTTGTGTTGTAAGAAACTTAGTATCAGAGCCTCATATTCATCTATATTTTCAGACAAGTACATGTTTAGTACATTCTTGTAGAATAGTACACCAACATGAGGAATAGAAATAACATACCATAAAACCACCCCTGACGTCGTATTACCAGTATAAGAGAAACTAAGTATAGGAATACATATAATACTACTAAAAGTTTGTACAATATGTACAAAATACAGATATTAGGTAAAATAAGGAGATATGTAAGCAACAAAATATGAAGTTCTCATTAGAGCTTCGAGTAATTCATTCCTAAATGGACCAAATAAATGGGGAAGGCTCATACTAAGATCTACATCAGAAAAAACATGCAGAAGAATAGTATGAGAATCAAAAGCTAAGGTACCTAGTAGGCATCATCTACTAACTGGTATCAAAATATAAAATATAATACAAAACACGTGCAAGGTATCCTAAACTAGTAACCTCGGCTAACAATTTCATAGAATAGACAACATAAAGACAAATAAAAATAGTAGCTATAATTCATACGAATTATGTTTCCACAACCCAAAATCTAGTAATGATAAAACCTAACTCAAACCACGTGATAGGTTAAAAAACCCAACAACTCATAATAAGATAAAAGGAAAAATTAAAATAGATTAAAAGAGAAGGAAAAATGTTTATGAAATTAATGCT
>JBDJHY010496113.1:0-17242 GCA_039654485.1 Withania somnifera | reverse complement strand
TTATTCCAATTTCAATAATTCAAGGCATCACATATCCTAATCAACTCATGAATTCACCAACTTCAACAATAAAAGACGATTCGCTAAGTAATTTACTTTATTTTAGTCCGGCATGCTTGACACTGGTAACTGAATGAATTCTTGTCATTACACCCATATAATTACCCCCAATGTTTTGATTACTCCAAATTACAACGAAGTAGACAAGAAAAATATACAAATACTTTATAAGAATACCATAGAACCTCAACTTGCCTCATAATTTGAAGAAACAATCACTTTTTATCTTTCCCCTTCAGCAATGTCTCTGAATGCGCATGGTCTAGTCACAAACACAATATATACCAGAAAATACAACAATCAATACCCATATTTTGATATTTTGATGGTTTAATCAAAATATCACCTAGGGCCTACAAGGTCAAAACCAAAATTTTATTGCAAAATATATTACCAATCACTTTGGGGAATCTGAATATCAAGTTTTAGAAAAAACCCAATTCAATTTGTAATCCAAAATCAAAGTTTTTAAATTTTTGAGCTCAAGCTCAAACCACCATTTTTAATTAAAAAACCTACAAGTTTTGGAGTGAAAATCAAGTTAAAGTTGATAGAAATTGATGAAAAATGGTTAAGAAACATTACTTAATTGATATCCTCAAATTCCTCTCTTATTCTTTTCCAAACTTGGGTGAAAACCAAGTACTTACATGAAAAGAATAAAGAGTTCATTAAAATCTTTCTCAGAAAAATGCCTAGGTGAATAGTAAACACATCACCATCACGACCCCAAACCACACGATTGCGATTCACCCAACCCAGCTAGTTCACCCTGATGCTACACGATAGCAATCTTAGCTATGTGATCGCGAAGATTTGAAATACTGACCTATGCAATTGTGGTACCTTACATACAATTGTGACACCTTAGTTTCTACCCTTCTAAAAAAGTGAACCTCATCTATGCGATCGCAAAACATAGCCTACAACTGCACTAGAAAGAAGAAACAACTGAATTTCATAAGTAAATATATTTTCAAAGGACCCTCGATATTTTTTAAGAATCCAATGCAAAAAAACTATTGATGCAACCATATTAAATTCGATGTTCCGAACAAAAAGGAATGATCAAAACATGAATCAATGGTCTCCTTGGCTCGATATACATTAAGGGACAAATTTTAAAAATATATAACCAAAAAACCAAAATGCCCCTGGGTCCTCTAAAAATAAATAGGACCTCATTTTTTACCAGAAACTACCTCCCAAAACCTACAGAATCATTGGATTTCGAACCCAATAACTCTAACCTCAAATGTTGACTCAAGTCAATCATTCCTTATAAACTTCCAACTTATCCTATTAAACTACTCAAAATCAACACGAAAGGGTAAAAATCGAAGGCAAAGGTCCTCTTAGTCCAAATGTCATATTTCTGAGCTGATGAAACTAAACGAATTTTTGATCTGAGGCTCCGAACTGCAAATACTGACTAAAGTCTACTATTTTCTCTTAAATCTTAAAACTATTTAGTTTTTTCCCATTTTGAACTAATTGTGAAACCAAACTTAGTGTGATATAATGCAACTATAGGAAAGGTTAAAATGGTAAAATATGCTTAAAAGGGAAAAATAACCTTGAGAGTCATTACATCTTCCACCACTAAAAACCATGTTTGTCTTTGAACAAAAGAAAGAAGAAATACCTAAAGAGTCGAAAAGTTAAAGGTACCGACTATGTATATCAGACTCAATCTACGAAGTAGCCTCCTCGATTAGTTGGTGCCTCCACTGAACCTTGCTAATAAAGAATCTCAAAAGGGATAATAAACTAGGACTAAGATTGCCTTTCTTCCTAAATAGCATAACACCTTTCACGGGTGACACCTTTTGTTGATGTTTAATTTCAATGAATGACAACAATATGCAATTTAGAATAAGTTTGGTACTACATTAATGATGAAAGATGATAAGAATGCTAAGTACTACATTAGAAGACACTTATCTTTTAAAAGCAGAAAAGATGATGATCATTAAAGGTTCGCAAGTTATCATTGAAGAAACAATAACATTTGGTGTTGCAGAGATTAACGGGCAGAATAGTAAAAAGAGTGCACATCTAGAAACTCTTTACATCAAATGAATTCACACCAAATCAAGGAAGAAGTGTACATATTTTTCAGTTAGACACCAAATAAAACTCTTGAAAGTAACTGATTGGTTATTTTCGATCACTATCCTTGGGTTGTAATGGCTAGTTCCCACATCTTTATATAGAACTAGTCTTCAAGAGGAGAAACATGCTCTATAAGTCCTCAAACTACTTTTTCTTTGATTTAATTCCATTAGCATTGTATCATTTTGTGTAAAGATTTGTAAACAAAAAATGTAAGGATAGAAAAACTTGAGGGAGACATAACATCAGTGTCGTGATTACTAGGCTCCTAAAAGATTCAACTTTCAGTAGGATTGAAATGAGTTAATTTACCTAGAAAGATCAATGTTGCTGACCTCCTAACACACTCAGCAGGTCGTGTGCACACTGAGCTCCTAACATACTTATTTGTCTGTGTGTCCGCTGGGATCCTAACAGACTCAACAGTATGTGACTAGGTTCTTTCATAGGCTTAGCATTGAGTTTTTGTTCATTTTCAATCATTTATGTAAAGAGTTATACTAAATTATTTAACACTCAGTAGAGGATAAAGAAAACTGTAAGAACACTTTTTTAACCCAATGGGATTGGATTAAGGCTCATTTTGAGCCTCAACTAGGATAAAAATATCATGTGTATAGTTCCCTTTCTACATAGTTCTACATGCTTATTTATTATATTGCAGTAAGAGTCAAATGTATCATGTAGAGAGTCGACTAAGGGAAAAAGAAAAAATATAATTCACCCCCTATTGAACTTTCAAATGGTACCATAGCAAGGTGTCACATTCATTACTTAACAGTAAGTGAACAAAGATTCTTAGCAAGAGATCGATAGTAAACAAGTTTCAAAATGGTTTATCAGTATCCAGGATTCCTTGCTTCAACAAATTATATTATGAATAATTTAGAGATAAAATAAAGACTTTAATTCAAATCTATCTATTTTGAAGCCTGTTTAGTCAGTGAAAAAGGGCCAAAAGTTACATGTGACAACAATGATAGGAAAAACTTTGGAAGAGAAGCTTCCACCTTAGACGTCATGCATGCTGCATAAAACAATGCCTAATCAATACACTTTATTTACTTTGCATTAAGTAAAACTGACTTTGAGAAAATATCTTCATGAAAAACTACCAAAGAAATATGGGATACGCTTGAAAATATTCACAAAGAAATTGCTATTGATAAAAGAATTTAGAGAAACATGAATAGGTCATCCAAAAAAAATCAGAGAAATAAAAGAAGGAAGAAAATAGGGAAGAACAACATCTTTTAGGATAATCATAAAGAAAAGAATCCTCATGAGTTTTGTTCTAAAGGAAAGGTCTATAGTGTTTCAATCAAAGATATCAAGATTGATTTAGATACAGAAGCAGAAAGTGTAAATGGTCCTGAAAATATTAAAGGGGACCTAAGAATGTTGGAATCCATAGATAGAAGTGAATACGTCAACATTGTTAATCTAGACTGGAGTGATGATTTATATAGAAATCAAGGAAACTCTTCAAAAAAGTGCCTCATTCAGAAAGAAAAAACCTATCAAGTAAGGTATTTAAATTGCTTCGACTATAGTCGCTTTAAACACTTGTTGGATCAGGTAATTACTTATCTAAAATGCATTTTTAGTGATCTCATGAATCTTAAAAGATATAAATAGATCTGGAAATTAAATTAAAGGATACTAATGCTAAAAAGGATCATTTTAAAAAATAAGTCTTAATATTAAGGATGAAATGAAAAGATTAAAACCCTTTTTTACAAAAAAAAATCTCAATATGGAAAAAATTTAATCAAAATAAAACTATAAGAACTTGTAAGAAGGTTGTCAATAGCCTATGTTGCAACCGTCATAATAGATCGGGAAGTGGTATAATTTTTAGGCTTAAGGAAAATAACAATCGATTTTATCATTCATGTTTTTACTATGGAATAATTATACATAAAAATACTAATTATAAACTTCATTTATACTCTAAGAATTGGGTATGGAAACCCAAGAATAGTAAACAATAATTAACCTAAAAGGACTCAAGAATACTTGCATTTTTGTCTAGCATTTTACAGGAAAATTTAGAAGAAAATCAAAAGGAAGAGTGATTAAATGCATAATGATAGTAAATCAATCAATTTCCTAAAAGATGGCAATATCTCTATAGCTATACTGAGGTAATGAGGTTTGTTAAAAAGGTCGTCTTCATTCTATTAGAGTATAATTCATTTGTAGTCTACAATTATGTTAAGAATTGTGCTTTAAAATCAAAACATTTTGTGAATAATGACAAGATAATCATCTAAACTATTAGCATATCCTGTATTAGGGTAATAAGTTTGCTAAAAAGTGATGATAAGAAAAGCTATTATAGCCTGAAGTGTGAATATCTTTAATATCATCGTACAAATCCTTTGAGACTCTTCCTTTTTCCAATAATTTTTTGAACCGTCAAAATACATTGCAATAATTACTTGTCTACTAAAGTTCTAATAACGTGCTCTTCTATAGTTCTTATCTTTTCCGTGCGACGGTTCACTAGGAGTCATAATAAAATTTTCACACGTATAAACATAGACTTCTCTCCACTATTTATGTATGTCATCTCCATTGTTTCTCATCAATTTACTCTTAAAACAATGGCTTACTTCTCTCAAAAGTCTTCAAATTTCCTAAGAACAGATTCTATAGGGACCCTTTTAGAAAACAACATTACTTCATACAAGATCGATTCTATAACAGTCTTCTGGAATCCCTCACATGAAAATTTGTATAATTCTATGAAAAAGAATATGTTCTTCATGGAAGGATAGTATATTTAGAGTCTTTTTCTTTCATCAAATGTAATATACAAGAATTCTTTGGCTTTTAGGGGTCGAAAAAATCTTTGATCCTTATCTACTCTATGTTTATGAACACCTTGTCAAAATTTTCTATGTCAATCTTCATATGATGGAAGAAGATAACTTCAAAACCATGATCAATGGGAAATACATACTCATTAAAAGTACCCTTTTTGATAGAATCTTCCAAACCAACTGCTCTGGTTTCATGATTCACCATAAAAATGAATGTCCTTTCGATTTGGATATTGATCTAGGTCAATCTTAAAAAGTTTCTAGATAACTCTTCATATTCTCATAAAATTTCCTTTGAACATCATATTATATCAGGCATTGTCACAACCACTCTCCTACCTAGATAAAAATACTTTCCAAATTTATCCATTTTAGATATTCTTGTAATCTTTTGTCTATCATAAAACATTGTTTTAGGCTATGGAATCTTATAATCAATAAGATGATTTCTGTTCCTATAAATCATTCAAATCTTCCTTACAGAATGATAATATCCCACATAATCGAGTATCATACACTAGATACTTTTAGTGTTCCTAAATCTGAAATTTTTCCTATTTTATAACTCTTAAACATTTAAAAGCATGGGATATGCCCGTTTAAGTGATAAATGGGTTTCAAAAGAAAGAGTTGCATTTGTTCTCAAACCTCCTCTTCATAATTTGCCGATATTCTGCACAAGTTTACTAATCTTCAGACCCCATTAATTGTCCTACAAGTAAAGAAGAAAATGCTAATAGATGAAAATAGATCTACAAATGAACAAATAGTGTTCATTCAATATAGCATTGAAGGATAGTTGTACTTTATAAATTATGGATAAAAATACTTATGTAAGAATTATTTTCAATTAATGGGGTTTCCGTACCATGATCTTATATTTTTGATTGATGACAAAGGGGGAGAAAATACTAAATTGTACATATTTACTTTATTTGTGTATGGTTTAAAATGCCTTCTGCAGGAAAGCATAAATGTAGGGGGGGCATAGTAAAAGATATTATTGTTGTCATCCAACAAAAACGGGGAAAACTTTCGATGTTTAATTTCAATGAATGACAACGGTAAGCTATCCAGAATGATTTTGGTACTTTATTAATGATGAAGGATGATAAGAATGCTAATACTACATTGGAAAACGTTGACTTTTAAA
The DNA here is from genome assembly GCA_039654485.1 of Withania somnifera. Classification (NCBI taxonomy): domain Eukaryota; kingdom Viridiplantae; phylum Streptophyta; class Magnoliopsida; order Solanales; family Solanaceae; genus Withania; species Withania somnifera. The sequence continues at coordinate 11,086 of JBDJHY010496113.1, read as the reverse complement.
GATAAAAAATTAATACTACATTGTAAAGATGATGAACAATAAAGTCGCAAGTTACCATTGAAGAAAAATAACATTTGGAGTTGCAAAGCTCAACGGGCTGAATAGTAATAAGATTTCACCTTTGGAAACTCATTACATCAAATGAGTTCACACTAAATCAAGGAAGGAGTGTACAGATTATTCTATTAGAACATCCGATAAAAATATTGAAACTAATTTCTTGGATATTTTTAATAATTAATACCCTTGGGTTGTAATGTCTAGTTCACAGGTCTATAGATAGAGCTAGTCTTCAAGAGGAGAAGCATGCTCTATATGTCCTCAAAATGTTATGTATACCAGTGTAAACAAAAAAAAAGGAGAGAAAAACTCTAGGGAGGCATAACATCAAAGTCTCGTGATTACTATGATCCTAACCAACTCAGTTTTCATTAGGATCGATTTGAGTTAATTGACTTAGCAAGACCAGTGTGAATAAGCTCCTAAAGGACTTAGCAAGTCATATGTACACTGCGCTCCTAATAGACTCAATTGTGTGGCTGTTTGCTGAGATTCTAACAGTTAGCAGTGTGTGGCTAGGTTCTTTCATAAGCTTAGCATTGAGAGATTGAGTCTTTGTTCATATTCAATCATTGATGTAAAAAGAGTTACATTGAGTTATTTAACACAGAGTAGAGGATAGAGCAAACTAGTAGAATCCTCTTGCAACCCAAGGGATTGGATTAAGGCTCATTTTGAGTCCCAACCAGTATAAAACTATCATATGTATATTTTCCTTTCTTCATATATTTACATTGATTATTTATTATATTTCAGTAAGTGTCGACTGTATTTAGCAGAGAGTCGACTGAGGGAAAGAGAAAAGCTTTAATTCACCCCCACCCCCTGCATTTTCACATTTAACATACTCGATACCCTCTATGAACTCATAATTCCAAACTCTCCTATCATAATAAATCTTCTTCCTACTCTGAGTTGCAAGAAACTTTGTCTGAGTTGTAAGCATCCTAGTCTAAATCAATCTAACTTTCTCCATCAAGTCTTGCATAAATTCTGTACCCGATGATTTATCCTCAAAGGTCTCAAACTACCTAATAGGATATCTACACCACCTACCATACAACGCCTCAAAGGGATCCATCTAGATACTCAAATGGCAACTATTTTTATAAGCAAACTCTACAAGCGGTTGGAATCAATCCCAATAACCTTCAAATTCAATAACACATGCTCGTAGAATATCCTCTAACACTTGAATAGTTCACTCAAACTAAACATCATTCTAGGGATGAAAAGTTGTGCTCATATATAACTGAATGTCCATCTCACGATGCATAATACTCTAGAAGTGCAAAATGAATTGAGTACCTCAATCAGATATAATAGATATAGGGAATTCGTGCAATCAACCAATCTGACTGATTAAATCTGAGCTAACTCCCGATTACTATGCCCCACCATACCTAGAATGAAATAAGAAAACTTGGTCAACCGATCAAAAATCACCAAAATAAAGTCCAAACAACCCCAAGTACTAGGTAGACTACCTACGAAGGCCATGGATATGCACTCTCATTTACATTAAGAAATGGGCATCCTCTGAGATATACATCACTGCCTCTGGTGCTCAAACTTCACCTACTAATAGTTCAAGCACCTAGCAAAAAAATCTGAAATGGTTTTTTCATGCTGCACCACCAGTAATACTGCTCAAATTATGACATATCTTTACTGCCCCTAGATAGATAGAATACCTCAAACTGTAGGCCTCCTATAAAATAAATCTACCTAGTCATTTTACTTTGGGACAAAAATTCGGTCCCTAATCCTCAAAACACACTCAGAATTCAACAGTGCCTCCTTGGACTCTCCCTCAACACCTCGACACTTCCTTAAACAAGTATTGGTAAACTGAGTCTTAAGAATCTACCCACTATTCTAAAAAATTAACAATAAAAATCTGTTGGATAGAATCTAAATGTCTCTAGCCAAAGGTTGTTCCTCAACTTGAATAGAAGCCAAACTAGAAATACTAATGACTTCCTACTAAGGGAACCAAGCCTTTCCCGAATGGTACAAGATACCCATGTCATAGTCCTTTAGCAACTCTAACTAATTATGTTGCCTCAAATTAAGATCCTTCTAGCTGAAAATATACTGAAAACTCAAATGATCGATGAACATTTCACAATGTACACCATAGAGATAATGGATCCAAAACTTCAACACAACCACCACCTAGCCATCTCTAAACTGTGAGTATGGTAGTTATTCTCATGCACCTTCAACTTTCTCAAAGCATAGGATAAACCTTCCCTTTCTACATCAGTACTCTACCGAAACTAACTCTAGAAAAATCATAATACACGGTGAATCCTTCACCCTCTATGGGAAAAGTTAAACAGCAGCAGAAGTCAATAAAGATTTAAGCTTTTGAAAGCTCTCTTTGCAGTCATCCAACCATATAAAAGCCATATTCTTCTAAGTCAGGCGAGTCAATGGAAGCCACAATCGAAGAGAAACCCTGGAAAAACATCCTATAATACCCGACTAAACCCATAATACTCCATATCTCAAGCAGTGAAGTAGGCCTAGACCAATCTCTCACAGCTAAAATCTAAGCCCGATGGACCTTAAAACCCTCCATGGACACTATATGTCTTATGAATGCAACAGAACTAAGCTAAAACTCATAATTTAAGAACCCAACATACGACTTCTCATCCATAAATCTCTGAAGTACAAGCCTTATGTGTCGAACATGATCCACCTTTGTCTTAGAATGCACCAAGATATCATCAATGAACATGATAACAAAGGAATCAAAATACAAACAGAACATGTCGTTCATCTACTCCATGAATGCAGTTAAGGAGTTAGTAAGCCCCAAAGGTATCACCATTAACTGGAAGTGACCATATCTAGTTTGAAAGGTTGTTTTAGGATTATCCGATGGCCTAATTCTCAACTGGTGGTATCCAACCTCAAATTAATCTTATAAAAGATTGCAACACCTTGAATTTGATCAAATAAGTTATTAATACAGGACAAGGAGTAATTGTTATTTATGTTCACCTTATTCAATTACCGATATTTGTTGTACATATTGCCCGGAACCATCCTTATTATTCACAAACAAGACAGATGTACCCCAAGCTGAAACGTTGGGATGAATAATTACTAAGTATGTACTGCAACTGATCCTTCAATTTATGGAAGCCATGAGGTAAGGAGGGAATGAATGTGCTAAGTGCCCAACTCCAAATCAAAGCCAAAATCTATATTCCTATACATAGGGACACCGAAAGATCAATCATAGATGCATTAATAAACTCCCTAAACACAGGGACTAACTCTAAGAAAGAGGAATCAACACTAACATCCTGAACAAAATCAAATTAAGATAAACAACCATTAACCATTCTAAACTAACCTCCAAGACTAAAAAAAATATACAACCCTATGAGGATACGAACCACTCGCACCCTAGCCGCAAAACACTAGGCTACATAAGGTGACAATATTTGCATAACAATCCAAGACATCACGATAAGGAGAAAACAAATCCATAGCTAAAGTAACATCAAAATCAACGATATTTAGAAAAATAAAGTCTACCCATCTCTTATACCCATAAGATAACAAGACGGGATAGGCACACCTGATCCACCACTAAGGAATTACTCATAAGAGTAGATATTTAAAGGGGTTTAGCCATAGAATCAGACAACACATCAACACCAATAGCAAAATATGTAGACACATATGAATATGTAGACCCCAGATCAAATAATATAAATGCCGCTTGATGGAAAACTAGATGATACCTGTTATCACCACATCAAATAACTCTACCATGTCCTTACTTGAGAATGCATAACACTAGGTACGATCACAACTATAATAATATGTATCATAAAAAGAACCTCTACTAGTCTGCAGTGCACCTCTACCAGGTTGTGATCCCCTACCTAACTGTGCACCTCTTTTACACTATGCTGGAGGTGTAGGTGCTCTAGTTGGAGCATGAGATAACTGAGAGGCATGCTGAGTCTCTAACTATATACACTAAGGACAGAGCCTCTGCCAATGATTTGGATCACCAAAAATGTAACATGATCCATAGGTGGAGGGGCTTAATATTGAAAACTTGAAGAGCCTAAATACCCACCTTAATCCAAGAATCTTTATTGGGACCCATATGAACCCTGTCCTAGGCTAAACGAACTCTGAGCTGATTGGATAATGTTGAAAGCATTCAAAGTCACCTAAAATGGGCCGCTACTATGGAAATGACTACCACAATTGGAATGGAATCTTATATATATATGAGACACAAAAAATTGCTTGGACAGACAGGGCCTCTTTCCCCTAGAATCCCTAAAATCCTCTCTCCTTAATTGCTCAACATATCCGGCAGCCTCAATTATACTCTGAAGGGTATCCTTCTATACTTAGGAGGCCTAAAATGCTTTAAAATAGAGAGGAAAAGTCAACCCATTCATAAATATGATGTTTTTTTTCCTGCTCATCCAGCAGTATGGCCAAAGTATGTCTAGACAATGTGTAAAAGTATGACTCATACTCCGCAGTCGGTATACCCTCCTAAGATAAGTTATTTAACTGACATATGAGGCCATCCATTATACTAAGAGGCATGAATCTTTCTATAAAAGCTTTATCAAATATCTACCAAGTCATTGGAGGGGACCCAACTGGACTACAATAAATGTGAGCACACCACCACATCTTGTTGACACGGGTAACTGCAATATCGTATAAGCAACTCCTTGAGCCTGAACTAACCCAACAGTTTGAAGAAACTTGTGTCATTTGTTCAAGAACTCATAAGGATCTTCTAATTACCCACCCTAAAACTATGGCAGGTCCATGTTCCAGAATTTTTTGTATCCACATTGCTGCTCATTTATCAAGAATGCAGTCGTAGTCCCAATCCCAAAATAGGCATATCATAAAACCTCTGTACAATCAGTGGCTGATCCACCTCTCTCTGAACCTCTAGCAGCTGGCCCATCAAAACCTGAACTACTAGTGGCTGATCCAACAGACCATGAACTACTAGACTATCCTATAGCTCGGGGTCACTTCCCTAGCCTGGATCTACTAACCATACAGGGTACTGCCCTTATAAAACTCTCTAACAAACCTAGAACTTTAAGTAGTTTATCCTTTAATAGTAGAGCTGTCATATAGTCTTGAGGGTCTTGGTCCTCATCTCTCTCAATCTCAGGCTCAACCATCTCCCATCTCCCTACCCCTTGCTTTAGCTCAGTATCTACCCCTACCTCGAGTAGAAAACTCGGGGATAAAATGCTTATATCTGTTACTTAAAGTAATGGTCCTAGCCATTTGTCAAACAAAACACGCAAGGACTTAGCACACGGTGAACCAGTCATGTCGGCGAAGAACGAAAGAATGAAAGGGTATTTTTTCTAAATTTCCATAGCCTCTCGAGGATAAGTAATGGACGTACCCAAACCGATTTGTGAGACTGTACTAAACTTGTCTTATGTACAACAGGACCTACAGACCTATTGCTCTGATACCAACTTGTCACAATCTAAAATTCGGTCATAATGGCACCTATCCTCCCACTTTTATAGGCTAGAAAAAACTAATAGTTATCAAGAGAATATAACAATAATAGCGGAAGTAAAACTAGTTTAATAGGCATTTATAAGATTTAAAGAGTAATTTCCTGTAACTATAACCCAAAACCAAGTACCACTATACACAATCTCTAATTTAGAATTATTACAAATAGTAGTCTTATAATGTTTTCAAAAAGTGAAGACATTGAAAATATAAACTATATGTAAGAATTCTGGCATCTATAGCAGAGTAGGAAGCTACTAGGAAAATCTCAAGAGAATGTGCTCAGAAATGAGAATGGAGAGGGACTCAAGATGAATCTAGCACAGTACCTTCACAAAAGTGCAAATAAAGAAAGGATAAGTACATAATTAATAAACTCGACAACATCTTTGACTAGTCATAATATAAATCTATAATAAAAACCCTGAGAACCAACCACCCTCCAATAATTACAACCTGCAATAATTATATCCAGCAACCCAACAATAGTTTATACAATTACATACAAGTATAAATAACTACGCCACCACTCTAAACCATTTAATAGCAACCAAGTATTGCAAAATCTCAAGTTAAACAAACAACCACAATCACCTACAAAGATCTGGAGTCCAAATATAAATTAGAACAGATGGTACTACCAAGGTCATCAAAGATTGAACAATGTCAATTCATAATTCAGGCACCCATTCAGAACATTAGTATATTCCTTCAACTATTTAGAGACCCGATTAGAGCCTCAATATGTGTCTTTACAATAGTATAGGCACCCGTTAAAAGCTTTGACATATGCCTTTCCAATAATATACACCCCAGTCTGAGGCTCGGCATATGTCTTTCATCATTTCCAAGACACAATAATAATTCAACACTTAATGTCAACAGTTACACAACTATCTCAAGTAATTCATAGGAAAAACAGGTATTTCTTAGGAGGGGGGAGAGCTTACTTTACTTTATTTCTTTAAGTCACTTTCCAGGAGGGAAAGCTTTGACATAAGGAAAGGGGCTTTAGATACTCGACTGAGGGGAAAGGGGGAACCATATCAAGGAGTAAGTCTAGGCAATTTCTAACAAATCATCAACTCAACTCAACTATCCAAATCCGTCATCACAATGGAATATCAATACATCATAGTCAAGAAAATAGTATTATTCAATTCCAACAATTCAAGAAAAGTTAAGGCATCACATATCCTATAAACCCATCAATTCACCACGTTCAACAAATAAAATAATTCGTAAAGTAATTTACTTTGTTTTAGCCTGGCGTGCTTAACACTAATAGCCGGGTGAATCCTTGTCATTTTACCCACACGGTTACCACCAAAGTTCCCATTACTCCCCAAATACAATAAACTAAACAAACAAAACACTCAAGAACTTTATAAAAAGACCATAGAACCTTAACTTGCCTAAAAAGTAGAAGAAATGATCACTCCTTAGCTTTCCCCTTCCGCAATGCCTCTGAATGCAAACGATCTAATCACAAACACAAAATACATCAAATAAATATAAAATTAATACCCTTATTTAGATATTTTACATCTTTATTCAAACTTTTACCCCGAGCCCACAAGGTGAAAACCGGAATTTTATTGTGAAAACACATTACCCATTAGTTGGGAAATCTAAATATCAAGTTTTAATAAAAATTCAATCCATTTCGTAATCTAAAATCAAGGTTTTTAAATTTTTGAGTTCAAGCTCAAACCACCATTTTTTAATTCAAAAAGATTTATATTTCGGAGCGAAGATCATGTTAAAATTGATGGAAATTAATGAAAAATGGTTAAGAAACATTACCCAATTGATATCTTCAAATTCCTCTCTTGGTATTTGCCAAATTTAGGGTGAAACTCGAGTATTTGCATGAAAAGAATGAAGGGATAATGAAAATCCTATTTTGAAAATATGCCTAGGTAAGTAGTACACACATCGCGATTATGATCCAAAAACACGTGATTGTGAACTTACCCCGATATTATGCGATAATGTTCAATGTCATGCAACCATGACGACCTATAATCCTGACCTACGTGATAGTAGTAGCTTACATGCAACTGTGATACCTTAATTTCTAGCCCTCCATAATTTCTACCCTCATGCACGCGATTACGCACCAGAAATAAAAAAAAAATTCTTAAGTAAACATGTTTTGTATGGATTTTTAGGATTCGTTTGAACTATTAGGAAAATAAACCATATATACAACTAAATTAAATTTTATGTTTCAGACTCAAAGGAACCATCGAAACACCAATTCAGGATATTTTTGATCTAATATATGTTAAGGGCCTATTATAACTAAATTTATCCAAAAGACAAAAATATCCCTAGGATCATTGGAAAATAAATAGGACCTCATTCAAGACCAAAACCCACCTTCCAAAATCAACAGAGTCATCATATTTCAAATCTGAGCACTCTAACCTTAAATATTTACTCAAGTGAACCATTCCTTCAAAACCTGCAACTTATCCCATCAAACTACTCAAAATCAACAAGAAAGGGTAAAAATCGAAGGCGAAGGCCCTCATAAACCAAATTCCACATTTTAGAGGTGATAGAATTACGATTTTCCAATATGAGGCTTTTCCAAGAATTGATTAAAGTCAATTATTTTCCACTTAAATCTTAAGAATTGAAATTTCTACAAGACCTGTCCTTAATTTTTTTTTTCTCGAACCAACCATGAAAGAAAACTAAATTTGACACAATGCAACTATGAGAAAGGGAAAAATGGTAAAATATGCTAAAAATGAAACAACGACCTTGAGGGTTATTACTACTTCTTTCTAGTTCAGGTGAAGTACAGTGAAGAGAAGTTGGTCCAGATTTACCTTAACTAAATCATCCAAAATTACATAGGGTTCATATATATATTGACTCAGATCGGGGTATACAGTTCACATCTCACTTTTGGAGTATGATGCAGCGTGATTTGGGCACTCTGTTAGATATTAACACCACATTTCACCCCTAGATTGGTGGCCAGTCTAAGCATACCATTCAGGTATTAGAGGACATTCTTCAAGCATGCATAGTTGATTTTAGAGGTCATTGGAATTAGTTTATTCCACTACTACACTCCAACATTCATATGACACCACACTCTAACATTCATATAACACCACACTCTAACATTCATATAACACCAATGGCTTTATATTTGGACTAAATCAAAGTATAACAATATGGACATGATGAATTTTTTTTCTTAAGGATAACACATATTTTTCAAGTTGTGATCATTCGAAAGCTCTATAGAAGGGCAAGTGAAAACTTTAATTGATTTGACTTTTAATAAAGAAAAGTTGAGGCTTAATGATTATTTTATAAAGTATTATTGTGCTTATGTGATACTTATGTATAATTGTGAGTAAGCGAGACCTTTGAGAGTGTCCATATAGGTGAGATGACGAGTATTCACTTAGGTATTAGTGTCTTGCATAATGGATTAAAATAAAGGATAGTATATGTAGTAAGATCCTCGTTATTTGATAAACATGAATTGAATACTTGAATACTCATTGAGACGCCCAGCGAGGAGTTTGTGTCAATCATTTTACATCTGATTTCCCCATGTAAAGGCATTTGTCACTTATTTTACTTGAAATTTCCATTTTTTGTGAATTGCATATGAGATTTTCTTATTTGATAATGGACATTTTCTTGATGCCATTTATTTTGTTGTTAGAAGACCTACAAGCCCATTTTAAAATTATTGTAAAAGGAAAATTATACATAGCGTTAAGGCACCGATCATGCTTTGAGAGATATTATTCATGATTATGTATAATTATTTTATGATCACATTATTATCATGAATTATATACAAATCTTATGCCATGATTTGTACAACAGTCCGATGTGTGTGAAGGACATAAATGCTTTGATACTTAAGAAATTGATGGGTGTGCCCAATAGAGAATACTTTGATCATAGATAGGTTTGATGTGTGTGCCAGAAATGATATATGGACTAGCTAGCCCTATGGGTCCCTTCTAGAGCTTATATTCTCGTGGGTGTGTATCGATATGACAGACATGTATCATTGACATCATTTACATATTGTATTGATCATTCACTCATACACTTGTCCCATACTGGCTATGGAATGTATTGTTCTATGAAGTTTCTTAAATTTAAATTTGCCTTTACTTAGTGAATTTAGCTAATATATGCTATCGTATTGGAATTCTTAGTGGATATTTATATTTTGGTGTTATTGTTGACACTATCTGTCCTTATATTTATTTGAGATTTATGATTTAGCTACGATTTCCATATAGTTGTTTTCTGAAATATTTCTATGTGTGTTATGTGTCTTTATCTTCTAAGCTAGGTTGTTATTTTTTGAGTATAGGTATTATAGTTTCAAGGATTGGGTGACTCGATAATCTTGTCATCACTTTGTTTTAAGGTCATTAGAGCATGCTGATGAGAAAACATGGATTTCTTACTCACTCTTTATTTTTTTTATACATTTCTATATAGGTTCAGGGCTAAACTCCTTTTGATATATTTCAGCAGTTGAGCTCAAGACTTTCTAGAGATTTTTGAGGTAACTTCTTACCTATTTGGAAATACTTTCGAACTATCTTTTGTTTTTAGATTTTTCTTTTGGTTTTAGACTAGTGGCGGTAGGGTTTTGGGATTGTATTATTTGGCAAGTCGTTTATTCTATCTTTTCACTTAAACTCATTATCTTTTCTGCATTTATCATTATGTTTTAGGTGTTTTATTACCTATAAAGAAGGATTCAGATATGTGTCATCACAACTTTTTTTGGGATGTAATAATAATACACTACATGTGTAAATATATAGGAAGACACTAGGGTTAACTTAATTACCCTAATGGGCCATAAAAACACCTCTTATGGGTGGGACCAAATTTCCTTCATCTCCCACCCACATAGAATGAGAGTGCTTTTCCTATCAAAGAACATATTCTCATAGCATCTTCACAATTTTTCTACAAGGAAGTAGACTATGCAACCAGTATAATGTGAGACCTAAGTGCCATACATCGACTAAGAGTATATATCCTCTCATCAAGTGCAAACTTGTTAGTAAATAATAAAGTATGGAGTATTCCAGATCATATGAATCATACTTGATATAATCTCAAAATCTCATATATCATTATTTATTGTCTTCACAATTATAATTCATAAGTTATAACTGGTGTACCACACTAATGAACATAAATCAATGAATATTCCATTATTAGTCTTCTTCTTCTTATGATTCTCTTAATATTAGTTAATTTCTTTTCTAGATAAGCTCCTCCAAACCCAATTTGTATTCATCGTCTTTTGGTGTCACGACCCAATTTCTCGGATCATGATGGCACCTACTATACCACCAGTAGGAGAACCAAACCCGGTAGTCCGTAGCCGAAGCGGAGGACTACTGAAATTCATGCGGAATAATATGAAAAGAAGCAGTAAAGAAGTAAGGAA
>JBDJHY010496003.1:0-17243 GCA_039654485.1 Withania somnifera | reverse complement strand
TGAGCAACACTTGAGATTGACTCTCCAGACACTGAGAGAACATAAGTTGTATGCTAAGTTCTCAAAGTGTGAGTTTTTGTTAGAGTTTGTTGCATTTTAGGGACATGTAGTATCCAAGGCTGGAATTAAAGTTGATCCAGCAAAGATTCAGGCTATACATGATTGGCCAAGACCGACTTCTATTTCTTAAATCTGTAGTTTAGTGGGTTTGGCCGGATACTATTGGCATTTAGTTGAGGGGCTCACTGTGAGATTTTTTCCGATCATCGCAGTCTACAATATATACTGAGCTAGAGGGAGATGAATCATAGACAGTGGAAATGAGTAGAGATCCTGAAGGACTATGACATCTGCATTCTGTAACATACAGGAAGAAAGAATATAGTCCCAAATGCCTTAAGATGGAAGGTTGTTAGTATGAGTAGTTTGTCTTCCATATCAATTTTGGAGAGGTCGTTAGCCTTGGATATTCAGTTTGTGGCTAACTGTTTGGTCCGATTTGACATATCTTATCTATGTATAGTTCTTTACACACAATGATACTAGATTTATCACTTATTTGATCAGATTCGACAACGGCTGTATAGATCCTTGGTTCATAATCAAGAGTTGGTTTTGAGGGATTATTTTAGTGGTGCATCCATATTAAGGATGGGCAACCATATTTCTTTCCCCAGGGTGGATGATTTGATTTGGACCATTGTTCGTGAGGCCCAATGTACCAGATAGTCCATTATACGAGATCGAAATGATTTACAATGATATGATACAAAACCACTAGTGGAGTTGTTTGAGATCTGATATTACCAGGTTTATTTCCCAATAATTGAACTGCAAGCAGATATAGTTCAAGCACCACAGACCACGTGGTGTGTTGCAGGGAATACCTATTCCCGAGTGGAAGTAGGAGAAGATTACTGTTGATTTTTAGTGGACTTCCATATACTTCCAGGGGTTATGATTGTATATGTGACATCATGGATAGATTGACCAAACCTACTCACTTCTTCCCACTTCCTATTCTTGGAGTGCTGAGAGACTTAATGTCTAATATGTTAGGGAGATTTTATGTCTGTATGGGGTTTTGGTTTCTATCATATCAGACCAGGGTACGTAGTTACTTTATTGTTCTGGAGGACCGAACAATATGACATGGGTATAGAGGTAGCTCTACGTACAACTTTTTACCCATAGACAGATGAATAGTCTGAGCAGACTATTCAAGTACTCCAGAATATTCATCAGGCTTGTCCTTTTTATTTCAGTGGTATCTGGGATCAACATTTGGCTATGGAAGAATTCTCCTAATATAATAGCTACCATTCTATCTTTCAGATGGAAGGCCTTATATGTTAGGCGTTGCTGATCACCGATTGGGTTGTATAATAGAGTTGAGATTTTCCTTAGTCTTCTAACTTCATTAAGATGCCACAAAGAGGATTTTGGTTATTCAAGATAGATTACGGATAGAACAAAGCCAATAGAAGAGCTATGCAGAATGTAGACATCGGCCTCTAGAGTTTGGGGTTGGGGACATGGTATTCTTGTGAGTTTTTACCATGGAATGCATTATATGATTCGATCAGAAGGGAAATATTAACCCCGGGTTTATCAGGCTATACGAGATTATAGTGTTGATTGGTGAGGTTGCATACTGTTTAGCCCTACGCTAAGGGTTGACAGTTGTTCATCCGGTGTTTAACATTTCTATGCTTCGTCCAGGTCCCTTCAATGTACATCATTCAGAATTATTTAAGCTGGATGAATGATTGGCTTATGTTGAGCATCCTAAGGCTATTATTGACAGAAATATCATATGTTTCAGGTCTAGAGATATTCCAGTTGTGAGGGTTTATTGGACTAACTGCCCAGGCGAGGAGGCTATATAGTAATGTAAAGGATATGCTATCACAGTACCCATATTTTTTAGACTCTCTAGGTACTCCCTTATTTCCTAAAGTTTTGAGAACAAAAGTTCTTTTAGTGGAGGATACTATAATGACCCTCAGCGTCATTTTCATGTTTTGGCAACTTTTCCATAGTTAGGGTGTCCTCGTAATGTTGCACCCATGAAGTATGGAAAGTGCCAAACATTGGGAACTACCTACCCCAAGTTATTTGTGACCTGCTGGGATCGATAGTTTTACACCCTGAAAGTTTACAGCTTATTTTTTTTATAATTATATAACCTTTGGGCCTTGCTTGGCTTATTCGACCTTGAATCGTCTCTCCATCAATTCCTTTTGGTCTGAAATATCGATTACATAAAGATTCCATCTATGAATTTTCATAACCAAACTCTGTTCCTATACCAAGCCTCAATTATTTAAATTGAGGCTTGTTGGGCACCAAAGCATCTTGATCGCATGTCCTTGGTCATGATTGCCAAGACTAGGCCCTTTGTGCACCATAATCGAGTGGCTGTTGGCCGCGATCTTATAGGCTAAGGCAGCCAGAGCTTGCGATCACGTTGAGTGGGACAGAATCACGTAGGAGACTTGGCAGACCAATAAATAATTTATTCATCCATTTTTGACGAACTTTTTATAAAATACCCCAAAAATACATAAACTTTAGAGCTTAAATAAGTAAATTAAGTGGTTTAGTTGAGGTTTCTCTCCATAGAATCATACTCTGGTAGTTTTACGCTCCTTTCTACTAGGTAATTCGTCGTTTTATCTATTGTAGTAAAATTATAACATTTCCAGGGCTTATATCTTCAATTCCTACCATCAGTTTGAGCCCAGTGTTGTACTACGTGATGTATGGGCTATGCTCTACATGTTGGTATAAATGTTTCCTTTTTGCAAGCTAATATGGTTCACGTGCCCATTATTAGATTTGATTTCTACCCCACTATTTATATAGCAATATGGGTCTTGTTTTACTCGTACTAACACATGGGTTGTGTTTTTCTAGACTCATTTGATTTTGAGCTTCATACGTGATTCTTGGTATATTTTGGCTCACTTCTTGAGGATACCACTAGAATCTAGTTATGCTTACGATCTACTTTCTTTAGAATGGGTATTAGTATAGCATATGAATGGTAAACATCCATCTTGGGATAGGACTCCTAGCCCGGACCCAATTTTTTTATTCTTTTGGCCTATGCCCTACTTAGCTAGCTTGTAACTTAGTTACTTAACCTGAGGCAGTATTACACTACCTGTGTGTTCAACGACTCTGGAACATAATTGTTGTTGTGGGTTGATTTTCACCATTGGTGCATTTTTTTTATACACTTACTCTGGAACATAGACTTGTTGGGAGGGTATTATAATAGTGATTAGATCTTAGCAGTTGTCCCCTGATGTAGGTTTGTGGCTTTATAGCTTATCTAGGTAGTATGATTATTCTGTGTTCTATCTAAGATGTTATGCATGACTAGAATATGTGTGGTCTCTAGTCTATAGATATACTGGAAATATTAATCTTTGTTGTGAGATTATGAACCGGGGAGGAAGTATATGGACACTATAGAGCTCCACTACGAGATTATGATATGGGAGGGAGCATACAAATATTCCGACATGCGCTATTATATAATGAACCAGGAAGGGAGCATTCAAATACTATTTTCCACCACTACAAGATTATGAACTAAGGAGGGAGCATAAAGACACTATTTACCTCTGATGCAAGATTATGAACTTGGAAGGGTGCGTATGGAAAATATTTACCTTTTCCTACCCCTTTTCATTGCATCTTTATGTTTTGACTTTTACTCTTCGGGAATCATGGGGGAAGTACATATTGGGTTTCTTTATTGCTTGATTATACATATCGATAGTATGGGATGCCTATCGAATTTGTTCATTGGTAAGCCTAGTTGTTCTTTTCTGTCTGTGGTATGTAACATTCATGCACTTGTTGAACTTGCTATTGGTTATATTCTCTTATTGGTCACTTCTTGTGCTGGTTACGTTGGAGCTCTAGGTACGTATCGCATTTGGTCACAATTTTCCTATGTCCCTAGGTCTAGGTGTAACACCGTGATAGTGAATTCTCTTCATACTTGTTAGTTGATACTGCACACACTAATAGCTGCCGCTATACTGCACTTACTAGATATTACTACAGTTTCCCCATTCTTGTTATACCTTATATGCCACTACCTATTCTCTTGCTCACTCTTTACCTTGATTATGCTTACTTTTGTCAGGTCGACCTATGATGCCTATTGGGTATCTATTGTTTTGGTACTAATGCTACACTTTAACATCTTTTTGTTGTGCATATCATATATGAGACAACATAGCAGACGCGATTGTGTGAGATATTTGGTGTTGTTCCAAGAGAGTTCAGTGAGCAACTGACGACCTTGCTGACCAGTTTTCTTTCTATTGTCAAAGTTGTGCTAGTTTGATTCTGGATAGATATTTTTGTACTTTTACCTATTGTGGGTTGTATTTTTTACTTTTCTATATATAGATGCTCTACATCCATGATACTAGGTTTTGGGGAGTAGTTTTATTTGTGTATTTCTATGTGATGTTTCTAATCTTCTATTCATCTCCCTCGTTTGTTCTCTATTGCTCCTTTGTACTAGTCCATTGCTTAACATTCCATTCCAAGGCTTAGCTTGTCTACCGTTGAGACGTAGATGTCATCACAACTCGATTTTTGGGTCATGACAATTCTAGATAAAAGGAAAGTAGAGATAAGGAGGAAAGACAACTAGCTAATAGGAAGATAATGTCATAAAGTCTAATGGAATACATGCTAAAGAGAAAGATCACCGAGAAAGAATATGCACCTGGATGATAAGCTAAATAGAAGAAAAGATAGAGAATATAGGACTAAACAATAATTTAAAGTAAGTTAACCAGAGCTATATAAGACGAACTAACAAACAACGCTATGAAAGTAAATAATAGTAGTCAGAAGGTGTTGAACACAACAAGCAAAGCACGATAAAAGTCTACAAGGTAAAGACTGATGAGCCGAGCTAAACCAATGATAGTGAGACATGTATCTCGAGATCCTACATGATAACCAACGAACATAAAATCCAAGAAGAATAAAAAAGGAACAATTGAATGAAAATCAACCACATTAACAACAAATAAAGTGAGGAAACAGTAAGGTAAATCAAGACATGGCATACAATATCCTACCTGACACCCTATCCCACCGGTTGGAACAAACAAACATCTTAGGAACCCAACTTGGATTACCTAGTAAGTCTAGGGGGTATAGCCAAATATGAAGAATACAATGCTAGGGGTATTGAGATAGTAAATAAGTATCTATGTGTACCCTCCCTGGGATATTCCCGAAACAGGAGGTATCCATGAGAGATATCTATGTATACCACTACTACCCCTGTATAATCCTCCCCTGGTCTAGGCATATGATCCGATGAATAGCGACCCAAGATGGAAGGTCCCATGGATGGAATCATCCCACATGAAAAAATCTCATAATAGCCATCTCATGGAGTAATCATGAGGGAAAGAATGATACAACTCGGGCTCAATCCATCTATGATATCTCATTAAAATCAAGTCCCTCCATATAGGACTTTCAAGATAACTCAGTAGAAAACTCAAGAAGTGTCATTGCATTGGGACTTCTCCAAAATACAGTGATAGTTTAAGAAAATAGGATCAAAGAGTGTAAGAAAATAGGATCAAAGAGTGTAAGAAAATAGCTCCTTATTGTCAAGAAGTCATGGAAGGTGTAAACATAATATATAAAACTTATTTCCCATTTGTTACTTGATGAAAACAACTTATCTTTTGTATTGGGCAGAGAAGCCCAAATTTATTTTAAACATCAATGCATGCTTTCCATTATAGAAAATAATTAAGCAGAATAAATCATCCTAAGCCACAAGTTAAAATTGGGGTATAGCTACTAAGCTAAAACCACTTAAGTTATTTCCCTTACGAACAAAACTATGGTCTAGAGCTTCGAGTGAACTTGGAAAATATGCTAATATCGCCCAAAGGACACCGAACATGGGCCAAAGTTCAAAATCCACAACCTGGATAAGCACAAGGCTAGCATGGTAAATTTACAACCAAGATACACACAAGGCTGTCATGGTTTGATATCAATGCATAACTTACTCATGGACCTAAATAGGCTAGGATATATCATACAAGGTAAAGAACAGGTAAGAATAGGTATACGAATTATCTAAAAAAGAAGTAATGATAAGGACATCATACCTAGCAGAAATGTTATCGGACAAATGCTATTTAGGGTTCCAAACTAGTCGATGGTATTAGGCTTTACTTCAAACCTTCCATAGTGGGTTGAAATCCAACCCACGAGGGGCTCAGTTCTGGTTTATAAAGGTATGTTGAGGGATTCCATGGTAATCCTAGAGGCTGGGAAAGTTTTCATGAGTGTGGGGGGAGGTCACTTTTCTAGAGACTATCTCAGGGTTTTGATAGGTTGTGTTACGGAGGGTTTCTATAAGTGTAGTGATAGGGGAGACTTTTCTCAAGATAGTCATTGAGTAATACCATGCAGGGTATAGTTGTGTCTGCCCAGCCACTTCAGATGGTACCACAGGCTATAGGTGTACTACCAATCGGTCAAGGAGATAGAGGCCGAAGAGCAAGGCATAGAGGCATAGGTTTTGACCAGTAGAAGGGTGGGGGCCAGTGTCATCTTTATGCAATTCCATATAGGATGAGGCCTTAGATGCCTTTGTAACTAGTACATTTTCTATTCTTGGGTTCTCTGTAATGATATTATTTGATTTGGTTCCACCTTATCATATATATCTACTTACTTTTTCTCTATGGTTGGTTGCTTCTAGTGGGCATTTACCTGTACCCTTGAGTGTATCCACCCCGGTGGACACGAGCCTAGTAGTGGATTGGGTATATAGGATGTGTCTTATGACTATTCATTGTCATGACACTCAGGATGATTTGATTGAGATGGATATGTTAGATTTTGACGTGATCTTTGGCATGGACTAGTCATCCCCCTATCATGTGGTCTTGGATTGTTATTCCAAGACCATGAACTTTTCTATGCCTGGTGTAGCATTTGTAATGTGTCATGGTCTCACTAGCGGTTCTTCAGTTCAATTAATTTACTATTTCCAGGCTCGTAGACATGTTTCTCGAGGTTGCTATGCCTTTTGGCCATGTTAGAGATGCCAGTGCTGAGTCCCCCTCCCCTGAGTCTGTGTCGTTAGTTAGTGAGTTTGTTGACATATTTCCTACCAATTTGGATGGCCTCCCAACTAAGTGTGATATAGAGTTTTCTATCAAGGTTGATCCGAGAATAAGGCCTATTTCTATTCCTCCTTACCATATGGATTCGGCCGAGCTTCGAGAGTTGAGTGTTCAATTGTAAGATTTTCTTGATAGTGTTTTTATCCATCCTAGCTTGTCGTTGTGGGGTGCCCCATTGTTGTTTGTGAATAAGAAGGATGGTTCTCTACAGATGTGCATTGATTATAGGAAACTCAACAAGGTAAAAGTTAAGAATAAGTATCCCCTGACCATATATTAATGATTTGTTTGACCAACTTTAGGGATCCATAGTGTTCTCTAAGATTGATTTGAGAGTTGGCTACCATCAGTTGAGGATTCAGGCTGAGTATGTCAAATAAGATATAGGCATTATGTGTTCTTGGACATGTCATTTGGGTTAACTAATTCCCTTGCAGCCTTTATGGACTTGATGACTCGTGTGTTCAGGCCTTATTTGGACTCAATTTCTATCATATTTATAGATTACATATTGGTTTGAGGGGCACCTGAGGGTTGTGTTTCAAACTTTGAGGACTGAGCGACTCTAAGCTATGTTCTTGAAGTGTGAGTTTTTGCTAGACTCTATTTTGTTTCTAGTATATATGCTCTCAGGTTTTTTCATTAGTGTTGATCTGCGTAATATATCTGTAGTATGTGTTGGTCTTGAACTATCCCATCACATAGATTTTTAGTTTCCTTGGTTGGCTGGGTATTATCATCCTTTTTGTAGTCAGCTGATTATTAGTCGAGCTTTTTAAGGCTGAAGGAGTTACTGACTACCGCTCTAGTTCTTGTATTGACAGTTGAAGGTCAGTCATACACAGTATATTATAATCTTTCCAGTGTTTCTATGGGTTATACTCTGATACAACAGGGCCATGTTACAGCATACACGTCGAGGCAGCTGAAGGATCACGAGTGTAGCTACCCCACCCATGACTTGGAGTTCGCAGTGATAGTGTTTGCTCTTAAGATTTGAAGGCACTACCTATATAGGGTCCAGATATTTACACTGATCATCGCAGCTTGAAGTACATTATGAGTCAAAGGGAGTTTAACTTGAGATAGCAGAGGTAGGTTAAGATCCTGAAAGCCTACAATTTTAGCATTCTCTACCATTCGAGCAAGGCTAACGTAGTTGTTGATGCCATGAGCCGGGAGGTGGTGAGTATGGGTAGACTAAATTCAGTTTACATTTCTGAGAGGCCGTGGCTCAGGATATTTGGCACTTATCCAACATGATGGTGAGGTTTGATCTTTTAACGTCTGTGCGGGTTATTTCCTACAAAATTGTCTTTGTTTGATCAGATCCGATAATACCAGTACGAGCACCCATGTTTGGTTCATATGAGAGAGAGAGGTTTCTGTTTGTTGATTTTAGTTGAGCCTTATTAGATTTTGATGGTGTATTGTAGGTTCATGGCCACATACACGTTTAGAGAGCAGGTGACCTGATCCATACTTTGATGCGTGAGTCTCACTAGGTACCGCGAGGATGTACTGTGATTTGAGACAACATTATTAGTGGTAGGGTATGAGGAGATCTATAGCATCCATTGTGTCATGGTGTTTTTATTATCAGCAGGTAAAGTTTGAACACTAGAGATCTAGCGGAGAGATGCATAGACTCCTTATTCCTGAGTCAAAGTGGGAGAGTATCACTATAGGCTTTGTTTCCGGCCCTCACCTCCCTTCTAGAGGCCATGATTGCATTTGGATCATCATGGATCAAATGACCAGATCATCTCACTTCCTGCTGACACAACAACTTGGGTTGAAAAGAGATTATCCGATCTATATATTCGTAAGGTGGTTAGGCTTCATGGAGTACCCATTTCCATCATATCTAATTAAGGCACGTAGTTTACCTCACAATTTTAGAGATTGAATCAGATGGAGTTGGGTACCGAGGGTGATTTTATTATATCTTTTCATCCGCAGAATAATGCACAGTCTAAGAGGATTATTCATGTACTTGTGCACATGTTTCGGGCTTATATTTTTATTTTAAGGTCGATCTAGAAAAGCATTTTCCTTAGTAGAGTTTTTGTATAACAACAATTTTCACTCTAGAATTTAGATGGCACCTTTATAGGCTTTGTGTGGTAGGCATTGTGGATCGCCTCTAGGTTGGTTTTTTGGTAAGAGATTCGGCCCCAGACTTCTGACTAGCTTTGTGAAACTGTGGACTATGTTAGACTTATACAGGATAGGCTTCATGCAGCATAGAGTAGGATGAAGCCCTACGCAGACTGTAGTCTTTAACCCTTTGAGTTCAGAGTTGGTGACTTGGTTTTCCTCCGAGTGTCACCCATGAAGGGCATTATGATGTTTGGTAGGTCGGGAAATCTTATCCCCAGGATTATTGGTCCTTATGAGATCTTACAGAGAGTTGGAGAGTTTCCCTATAGACTTGCATTACAAAACGATTAACTGTATTTTATTTGGGTTCCATGTATCAATGCTCCGTCATTATGTTCCAGACTCATTGCATGTTCTTCGCCAGGAATCTATGTAGGCTGTTAGAAGTTTGGCGTATGTAGTGGAGCCAAAGGCTATCATAGACATGTATGTGAGGCAGCTTAGTTCAAGGGAGATTCGAGTAGTGAAGGTTCATTAGGCACATCGACCAGTAGAGCAGGCTACCTGGGAGACAAAGCGTGATATACGGGCCCAGTATCCACATCTATTTGAATATTCAGGCACTACTCTTTTCTTGACTTTCGAGGAAGAAATTCCTATTTAGTGTTGGATGTTGCAATGGCCCGTTTAGTCATTTACTTGTTTTTCCATTTTTCTACCTTTAGAGTCATCTAGTAGTTTCCCAAAGTCACTTATTCTTGTTGGGAACAGTAGTTCGATTTTCTATAGCTCATCTGCCTATTATCTCAGTTTTCCTAATTTGAATTTTTTGTTTTGAAATGGAGAAACTTGAGAATGAATTTATAATAAACGTACTCGGAATTGAATTCTAATGGTTTTGTTAGCTCTAGAATTCCAACATTGGTCTAGATAGACTTTAAGTTTGTGTCATAGGGTTTTTGTTTTGAGATGAGCTAATTTGTGGAAATTAAGTTTAGCTAAAGCCTGTTTTTTAGCCTGGTGATGTTTTAGTGATCAGAGCATCGAATCAGAACTCTACCTGTTTGATCAACTACGGAATGATGATTTTAGGCAAAGTAGGGGTGTTGGTTTCCTTCTCGGGATTTTCATTGCATTTTTGAGGTATGGTGTGGAATTTATAATTCTTGGCATATAGTGTTTACTTGGTCAACATTCTCCTAAAATGTCCTCATATCCTGATTTCAATTGCTCCATTGAGTCCGGATTGTCGCTTTGGGTTAACATGCATAGTTCATTTGCGTAATTTGGACTCCAAATGCATTTCGAGTAGTGTTCGGGGACTTTATTTCCTTAGCAGTTTTACTATCAAAACCTAAAACTGGTTTTGGTTACTTTCTTCATCGCAGTCTTGAAAAATCCCTAAGCAATCGCAAAGCTCTAATTTCCTTGCTCATCGCAATTGTGACATATCCTTCACATGATTGCAAAGCTTTGATTTCCTTGCTTATCGTGATCGTTACATATCCTTCACGTGATCACATTGCATCCCTTTTCCTCCTTCCTCGCGGTCGCGACAAGTCCTTGCGCCATCGCGATGCCTCATATTTTTAACTTAAGCAATCACTATGTATATCAACATGGAAGTATATAAACCTTCCCCTGGAAATTTTAGTTGCTTTCCCCTTATGTTCCTCCATTTTTCCTCCATAGTTATATTCTTATCAAATTAATTCTTATAAGGAACTATTCTCTTTAAAAATGGCAGAACAATTTCTTGAAAATAAATATGCTTTTGGAGTCTATGATAGTTCATATTCTCTGTCATTAAAAAATTGTTAAATTCTTTTGATGGATTTTTTGTTTGATGCTCGATGGCTCAAACACTTCCTGCACATGCTCCCAGTAGAATGATTTCACTATTGTAGTATTCCATTTTTACTGTAATTTTCTGTTAATCTTCTAAGTCCTGATCTTATATAAATATGAACATATGTGTATAAAGTGTTTATTTTCTGATTGCTTTCTGCTAATCAATTTGTAATTCTTTTTATTAGATTGGACGAGGTTACTTGCTACTACACTGTTCATTTTAGTTCTCAATGTTATTTGTACATTTTGTGATCGATGGCCCATGCACATTACACACACGTCCATGATTCATTAGTTATGTTAGTGTCTGTACACTATTTATTTTGTTGTTGTGATTTCTCTGTTCAATTTGTTGTTTTTGTTTCTCTTTGTAGTTTACACAATTAAACAATAGTGTTCAGTAATATAAAGATTAACAAAAGTTAATAGAAGCATTGGATAGTATACATTACAGTCCATTTAAGATTATGAATACGTGTAACCAGATCTTCTTTTTACATATCTCTGTTGTTACCTAGATACCTTCTTGAGTGAATCGAGAAATGGGTAGGATTTTTCATCATTTTGATACATATCAGGCCTCTATCACACATGTAAAATTTGAGAAATTTCCACATGAATATTCTATGATAACGGGCATTCAAGTATCAATACATGGCTTTTTTGTGAATTTGAAAGAATTTGTATCGAGAAGTAATCTACATGGAATGAAAATTACTTACGATACTTAGTTGAAATTCATAAAAAGCATAAAGTGAATTATGAGTTCAATCCATCTTATTTAGCCAAAATATGAATATTTCCTTTTCCTTATCAGACAGTCACTTATTCACCATGAAAGCATCTATTCCTATGCATTATTTCTAAGAGCAGGACTTGATTTATTAAAAAAACAACCTAATATTCTATACAATCTCCCTAAGATCAATCTTAACATTTTTTCATCAGTTGAAACATATGTGGAATGGATTCACCACCATGGTCTAAGTTCCATACATTTCTTCAAGTTGGTCTACTGTGTTTTGATATATTTACTCCTTTTTCAAGTCGTAGAAAATTTAAAAAATTCTCTAGCATCCCCAAATATCATATTTGTGAATATGTTTGAACCTTATAATCCCTTTATACTAGTGTCAAGTAAACTTGTCCCGCCGGTGCTTTAAGGTGAGATTTTCTTCATAGGCGGTAATTTACTGCCATTTTATTTGTTGCTTTAGGGATTTCTACCTAAACTTTGATATTTTGTAGGGGTAGTTTTAACCTCCTTACAGGTATGATTTACCAAATAATCAGTCATTATTCCTTCTGCTGGATATTTACATCCTTCCTTGTTCTTCACATTGCTCAGTTTGCAAAGTAGATCTCCAGGTAGTTGTCCTGTTTTATTGACCAAGTTATGTTAAATCATATGTGGGCATCCATATGATATTTTTAAATCGTTTCCTTCATACATTAGAGTGCCCTTTAATTCTTTAGAATTGTAGTTGAGGAAATCCTAGCTCATTTTGAAAAAAAATTATTCGACTATGAAATTTATTAGTAACTTTAAAAATGTGATAAAATTTTTTTTGCTCTCTAATGTGTAGAAATACATAGTAGAATGTTGTGTTCTTATCTACATCTATGTTTTGTTATACAATCTCACCTATATTTCGGTGTTAAATGAGAAAGTTCTTTTGAAAATATCCTACAAGTTCTTATCCCATTGACATGTTTTGGTTTTATCTTTTTTTTTTTATTTTGGAAAATGTAACACCTAGAACATTTGGATTGAGAATTGAACTATTCTAGTATACGTTATATCTGAATCCAATGATTTTTTTACATGAACCTACCTTTTTATTATATTCCTTAAGTGTGGGTAAAGTATTAGAGCTGAATTAGGGTCAAAAGGAACTTTCGGTGCCAAGTTGAATTGAAAGTTTCTCTATCGATTAAGTTTTCGTGTTCATATATAGGCCAATCTCAAATGATCATATCTCATAGAATATGAGAAGTTAGGTGACTATAAACTATTAAATTAAAGGTCTATAAGTCTTGTTCCAACACAAAAAACAACTCATAAATTTGAGGTCGGAGTAAAAGTTAATGAATGTTTTACTGAGGTCCGTGTCTCACCCTCAAAAGTCCTCATTGGAAAGAATGGAGCAGACTTATTTTTCCACATTTAAGAGTACTCCATGAGCATTTTTTCCATTTTTAAGGGAGAAATTCTCCCTAGACTTTCAAAGATAAATTTTCACTTTATATTTTAACATCAATGGTAGTTATATCCAGCCCATATTAGATACTAATCCCTAACTTAAAACCCTCATAACTCATCTAACACATAGAAGAATTCAATGCTCATGCCTTCTCTTCACTAAATAACCATAGACTTTTAAGAATGAATCTCTAAAAACCTATGAAGGGAAAATCGAGTTAACTCCTTATGTTCTGCAGTTTCTTCGGTATGTAAGGCTAAAACTTTCAGTGTGGGAACCCCATTGTTCTCACAACCTATTTCAATTTCAGTTTAGTGCATGAGGAAAGTTAGGGTTTTTTGAATTTGAACTCTTAGATTTTAGTACTTATCTCTTGGTGCAATTCCTTGAATATTCCATGAAAAATAATATTAACTTTATAAGTTTACAGTCTTTCCCTTAAATTGATCCTTACTACTTGCCTATCGATTCTTTGGATAAATCTTATGAACTTACTTTATGATGATGAAAACTCTATCATGATTTAAAATCTAATTCATGCATATGGATTATGTCATGACCCAAAAATTGAGTTGTGATGGCATCTACATTTCTTTTGTGGACAAGCCTAACCCTAACCCTGAGCTAGTACCAAGAACCTAAAAGAAAAGGGATGGGAGATGAAGAGAACAAAGAGAATTAAAATATCAAATACATAACTGAACATAACTCCCCAAAACTATGGTTGTAGAGCATCTAAATACAAAAAGGTTCAAAGTATAACTCACAAATGAGCAAAACTACAAAATAGTTATCAAGACTCCAAGTGGTACAACTTTATAGATAGAGCGAAGATTGGCCAGCATGAACACCAACTGTTCATCATATCTTCTGAATAGCACAAAGCTAGTTTGCACAATCCCGCCCTAATAATTCATACTAGGACCTACATCAGGAAAAGATGAAGAAGTGTAGCATGCTTACCAAAAACTACGGGTACCAAGTAGGCATCATAAGCCGACCAGGCAAAAGTAAGCATAAGCAAGGCAAAAAATGGTCAAAAGCAACTAAGGTACATCTGGCTAATATCCCACATAACCGCATTACCGGGGGATAATACAACCTATATATAAAACCATCAAACAGGGATGCTAGCAATCCCTTATAACTAAGAAACTAGGGAAAAACACCATCACACAGGTCTGCTAACTATCACATATAATTGTATTCGTCTAAATACAGCTCAAAGGGGCCACACCTACCGTAATTACACATAATATCTTAGGTAGAGCATAGAATAATCGGCCTAACTAGATTCGCTCTAAATCCACCAACCTATATCGAGGGATAGCCACTAAGCTCAGATCACTAGTATAATTCCCTCCCCAACCTTATTACAGTAAAGAGCAAGCATATAACGATATGCATCAAAGGTGTTACCCCCACCCCCAAGCCACACTACAGTCCAAAGTCAGTATGAGATATCCAAGTGGGGTAATATAGCCCAGGGTAAGTAGCTAAGCTACAAGCTAACTAAGTAGGCTATAGGCCAAAAGAATTAGTATATCGGGACCCGACTAGTCATTCCTTCCCCGTCTTAGCGCTTTACCATACATATAGTTCACTAAGGCCCAATCCGAAAAAAGTAAACCATAGCTTACCTGAATTTTTTAAATGCCCTCGAGAAGTGTTCCCAAAATTTCCAATATCACATAAAAAGATCGAAATCATATGAGGCTACCAAAAACATAACCCATGTGTAAATATGAGTAAAACAAGACGCATACTGCTAAATAAATAGCATGATCAATATATAATCTAAAATCAGATTTGGAAACCCTAAAAACTCAGAAAAAGAAAATATTTATACCAACGTGTAAAGCACAGCTCGTACATCGTATGGTAAAAATTAGAGTTGAATTTAATGGTAGAATGAAAGATATAAACTCAGAATTATTATATAATAAAGAAACAAAGAATTACCTAGTAGAAATAATTGTAAAACCCCCGTAATGAGTTACTACGGAGTTGAACTTGATTAAACCCTTTCAGGGACCATTAATATCTATTGAAGAAATAGGTAAAGCTGGAATTGTTGGGTGAAAATGGTGAAAAAGTTTTAAAAAAACAACTTAGATACAAAGCACTGACTGGCCAATAAATCAACCACCAATATATCGATCCTTTAGCTGATAAATCGGTCCCTGCGGACCAATCACTGATAGATCTTGGAATTTTTTTAAAATGCACATGGAATAGAAATTGAGTCCAATTCTAGAACTCCATACATAAAATCTTTAGGTAATCGATATTTGTGACTCAAGAAAGTGACAAAAATGACATTTGGGATCATTTAAACTGAGTAAGTACCAAAAAATCCATAATTAAAAAGGATTTATACCAGAACAACCACCAGGGATCCAACCTATCGATCCCAGCACATAATAAATTACATGGGGCATTTACAAGAGCACTCTAAGTATAAGTGAATCCCAAAACATAAAATAATGGGTCATTACAACATCCCCCACTACAAGAATTTTTTTTTACAAAAGTTAAAGAGAAAGAGGAGTACCTAAAGAGTCAAACAAATACAGATACTGGGCTCACATTTACCTCTCTATCTCTTAGGTTGCCTCCTTTACTTGGTGGTGAGTATAACTAACCCTCACAACTGGAATATCCTTGGGCCTGAGATGTCTCACATCTTTGTCAACAATGGGCTCAGGCTGCTCAAGATAACTCAATTAGTTGTCCAACTAAACGGAATCAGAATGAAGTATATGGAGGGGTTTGGTATATAATGATGAAAAATAAACTCATAAAACAACGAATGAACTATGGAAAACTTTGGCAGTAGGGATAATCTATAGGAAACTCCATCGATCCTCTCTATGACCTCATATGGCCTAATAAACCCGGGGCTAAGCTTTCTCGTTCAACCAAATCTTTTAACTCCATTCATGGGTGAAGCCCAAAAGAATAACATGTCCCCTACATTGAACTCCAGAGGGCAAAGTCTATGATTTGCATAACTCTTATTCCGACTCTATGTTGTCCCTAGTTTGTCCTGAATTACCCAAACTTTCTCTGTGATATCTCAAATTAAGTCAAAAGTCTAAGGAAGGATATCAACACTACTGTACCAACCGATCAACAATTCTTCAATACCTACCGTATAAGGCCTCAAATGGTCCCATCTGGATGCTAGAATGGTAGTGGTTTTTTTGTAAAAGAATTCTTCTAAAATCAAGTGTTTATCCTATCTACTATCGAAGTTAAAAACTTGTTCCTACACAGTAGGTACCTTCTGGCCTAATGGCCTAGCTCACCCTACTCACATAAGTTGTTCCTTTCCAAACTGAGACAACATTAAACTATTCTGGGAAATACGACCCTCTAACAGGCTGACTACTCACTGTAAAAGAGTTTGAACAGGTTGATTGAACTAGCACATCTGAGTCTAGTTTTCCTCCAAAATTACCGTCTATCATGTCACTTCCTCACAAATCAGGCATTATCAAAATCACTATAAAAATTCAAGGAGGAGTTGGATTAGCCTGCCCCAAACTTTGTCTACTCTGCCTCTGCTACAAAAAAAAACCCTGGGAAGGGGCAATAAATAACCTCATCTCTGATCCTTCCACCTATCAAGAAACCAACAAGGTATCTATCTCAAGATAGATCACAAAAATCCTGTATTGCCTGGTAAACGTCCTAGACATTAGACCTGTAGGTCTCACAGCAACCCCTTTAAGACCACCAATTGCCTGAATAATGTTCCAAGTGTATGCCCTGCTACAACCAAGTGCTCGATCATTATATAGAGCATTTCAGCCAACTCACTGAGGAAATCTAACACCCGTCCATACCTTTTAACATATATAGTAAGATGCTATTT
>JBDJHY010495464.1:0-17247 GCA_039654485.1 Withania somnifera | reverse complement strand
CTAAGTTCCAAAATCATGCACTACCAACACTTAACCGACATTATAAGCCGAACAAAGTCCTGACATGATTCAGGTCAACCTACTGGACACTAAGTTGTAATTGATAAGGGCAAGCCTATGGCTATTGTGTATACAATTTGATTTCTTTCTAACTGTGAGAAGGTAATTTCCCAATCCCAATATAAAATAAAATTTCATTGTGTGTGGGACTTCTTTATTTTGGGATCAAGTTGATACTTTGAACAATTTTGAATAAGTTGATGCAGTAGTCTAGGGGATATAAGCCTTGTGAAAGATCTTTCAATGTGTCACTTGGAAAAGTGACACTGTGTGAATAGAAGCATCTAGTCGATATAATGATGCCCAACGAATGATTATGTTGAGATAAATTATGTACCAAGGGTGATTTAAGTGTTTGATGTGTAATGATTCTATTGTTGCTCGAGGACAAAAAATATTTTAGGTTGAGGGTGTTGATGTAAAGGTATTTTACGTCAGATTATGCACTTAAAATCCAGAAAATAGAGCATGTTCATGAGTGATAATAGTGTGTTTTAATGCATTTATTACGTATTTGTAGAGTTAAGTCAATATGAGGAAGTTTGGAGCAATTTTACAGAAAAGGGCAGTTTTTACATAAGTAATAGAAGATTCTCCTACAATGAAATGAACAATCCAACCCAACCTCCCAAATAGAATAACACTGGCTAAAACAACTCAAACAGGTAACGGAGCAAATAAACCATCTTAAAGCTGACAATTCACTTGATAGTACCATCTATCTGATGCATTACTAGTTAAAGAACAAGAACCAGGCGATCCCAACAAACATTTCATCTTTAGGGAGACGACTCGCCTAAAGGGTACCATCTGGTACAAAGCTTACTAGATATAAGAGGTGACAGGTGACAGATAAAAGCCCAAACTGAATGAAGGCCCATCCCGAGTTTCTATTATTGCACTTACAGCCGTACTCCATAAAAGGAAAAGTTAGCATAGTTTTTATAGAGAACTACTTATATATATATTTTAGAGAGAGAAATATTCAGAGAAACTTGTGATTTTAGGGTGTGATGCCCATATTCTTTCAAGAACACAAGTGTTGAATTCTTTGATCATTATTCTACAATCAATTGGACATTTAAATCTGCGATATGTTATTCGTTACTTTATAGTGTTATTATTTTAGGATGATATCAATGGTAGGCTAAAACACCAACCCTAGGGTTGTGGGAACCATGGGATAAACTATATAAGGATTGTAATCTACGTAGGGTTGTAGCATTTCTTCCTATGTATGAACATAATCTCTGTGTAATAAATGACTTTTAGTGGTTGCAAACACTAGAACACTCCTAAGTTAACTAGAACTAACCTTGTGCATAAAACTAAGAGTTGAGATTATATTAAGAGATTCGGGGCGTTAAGCCTTGTCTAATGGTTGCTGCTATAGCAAGAGTAATCGTCTTGAGTTACTACGACAAATACAATGCACTTATTCACAGCACTAACTAGGTGTAAAAGAGATTTTCTTAGGATTAAAGGTTGAGAAACACTTAAGTAAATAGCATTGTGTTTGTACGTAACTCTACATTTAGGAAAGGTTATGCAATTGTATAAAGATTAGAATATAAAGGTTGGTTGAGTCCTAGGTAACATGAACCTAGGTCAACGATACACTTGACTCAATCGATAATCACTAACAGTAACAATGAATATTGAGATACAATAAATCCCCCTTGTTACTTTCCATTTATAGCTAGAAAGAAGCACTAACTATTAGCTACTATTGCAGGGCATATATCCGATACGCCATTCCCTGTGGGATTGACTCCAACCTAGTTGGGTTCTATATTTTGACAACGATTGATTATACTTCAGAAGGAAGTTTAATTTGGGCATTATCATTAACCGACTTGATAGGTTCCAATGTGTTGATGGATTCCTATTCAAAGGTGGGAAAGTATGTGTTCCCATGAGTTCATGGAGGGAAATGCTCATCTAAGAAGCACATTGCGGGGGCATGATGATTCGGCACTTTGGAGTTACCAAAACTCTTGGTCTCCTCAAGGAGCAATTTTGTTGGCCTTAAATGAAAGGTGATGTTGAGAAAATCCTTGAAAAATGCAACATGTACAAGCAATACAAGTCTAAATCCCTCAATCAAGGTATTTATACTCCTCTTCCAATTCCTAATGATCTGTGATTAGACATAATTAGGATTTTGTGTTGGGTCTCCATAGAACTAGGAGGGTACATGATAGTATCTTTGTGGTGGTAGATAGGTTTTCTAAAATGGAACATTTTATTCGTTGCCACAAATATGATAATGAATCTAATTTTGTTTCTTTGTTCACTCAACATGTACTTAAATTGCGTGGGGTTTCACAAACTATCGTTAGTGATAGAGATCCCAAATTCATTAGCTATTTTTTTAGGATCCTTTGGGGACTAATTGGTACCAAGATCTTATTTTCAACTTCATTCCACCCCAAATGGATGGGAAAACCAAAGTAGTAACATGCTTTGATGTGTAGTGAATAACTCTCAATCATCTTGGGAAGATCATTTTCCCTTGTTAGAATTTTCTTATCATCATTTTATTCACTCATCTTTGGGCATGAATCCTTTTGAAATATGCTATGGGTTAAATCTTTTGATTCCACTCTTACTAACCTCTTTATCAAGTGTTTTTTTTTGTGAGATTAGATGCCTAAAAAAGAGACAAGGAGATGGTAAGGGTACATGCCAAGGACAAAGAAGCCTTAGAGAAGAGTAACTTAAGGGTTGCTCTTAAACAAAATAAAAAAAAGATGGAAGGTGATCTTTGAGCCCAACAATTTGGTATGGGTGCATTTGAAAAAAGAAAAATTTCCTCAAGCACACAAAGGGAAGTTGAGCTTAAGGGGTGACATTCCATTGAAGTTCCTCAAGAGAATCATTGACAATTCCTACGAAATTGAATTTCCCAGTGAGTACAATGTCCATAATATTTCTAATATTTGTGACTTCTCCTTGTTTTGTAGGTGATAATGGGAATGATTTGGATTTAAAGACAAATACTCTTCATGAACGGGAGGATGATATGATATTGAGGGACCAAACAACCTGACATCCTTTCACTATAAATCAAGCTCGAGACCTTCAATAACTTAAAGCATTGTTCAAGAATAGAGAAGTATGGGAAGCCAATGAAGGACCATGAGCTGTGCTTTATCATATATGGAAGGCCAAGGAGGACATGAAATCATGTGAAGCATCACACACCCTAGCTGACAAAGTATGGAAGGCTCTTCGACTTAGCCATCTCCTAGTAAATGACTCAACCACTTAGTCACCACCTGTTGGGCAGCCTTCCTTCTTAAAGGGATGGCTCGCTCGCTTCACTGTCTTCTCAAAAAGGAATCACCCAAATGGCCGTCCACTTGATTTCAACTTTCTAGGGTCTATTTATCCTAATTATCTATGTTTTAAATTCTCATTTAGGGTGCTAAGCATGTAATAAGCCTATGACTATTTAAGGAAAACTTAGACTCTTATTTGCTTAGTTTAGTTTTGATGAGAAACATAATTATTCTCTCTAGTTCATCATTTTAGGTTTCTATAGCTTGTTAGTGATTATCATTAGTGTTAGAGATTACTAGTTAGTTGGTTAATTTTAGATTTCCTAGTTAGTTTAATTATTCATTAAATAATGAGTCTTCCACTTGTGGGCATGTTTTCTGTGTATGCTGCCATTCTTATGGGGGATTTGGTAGTGTTAGTTTACTTTTTGTATTTACTACTTAATTATCATTACTGTATATATGTGAGACTGCCTTTCTATATGGGATAATTGTGCAAGACAACATTTGACTATTCATTCTATTCTAACCTTAAGGCTATCAATATACCGTCCATGTTCTCCCCTTATCTACTTATCCATTTCTTTGCTTACTTACTGTTATTATTTATATATAAAGTTGCAAGGATTTCGGGTACGTTCTCTTATTTTTCCTGAGTTTCTGTTGTGATGTGATGCTTCCAAATACATGTCTATCTATTTACTTGATTCTCATTTGAGTAGATAGATTCCATGTTGTACTATTTGCTTATTTGACCTTACATTCTTGTATGTAGTTATTTATTGCTTTTATGATTTTTATATTCCTTGTGGGACCTCGAAGACTACTGGATATAGGTTGCTTCAATGACTTGTACTCATACTACACTTTTTCCCATAGTGAAGTCTGATGTTGATTTACAGATCATAGTTTGTGCTTACTTCTTGTTGCTTCAGAGATACAGGGTGAGCTTGATGTCCAACTTTCCCTGCTCTCTCTTTAGATAGGACTTCTCTCTTATGTACTTTCAAAGACATACTTGCAGTATATTTTTTCTTATACTCTGTACTTAGTGGTTCGATTTATTTACACCGATACCAGGTTTTGGGATTTTATTGACTCACTTATTATTCTATTTTTCATATTCCCTTTTCTTTGTACCTTTTTATAGTACTTGTGCATTCCTATGTTATGATGGTATCTCTCTACTTTGGCTTTGGGCTACAAGTTTGGTTTTCCTACTGGTAGGATAGTAGGTGCCATTATGATTCGAGAAATTAGGTCATGACACTAGTGCATCTCCGGTTGTACGGTAGATTTCTAGTAGTCGCGCACCGATATGGATCATCTCCTTCCTTCAGGCTAGGAAGTTAATGGGGTGAGACTTTTTGGCTTACTTTGCATATGTTCACGATGTTTAGGCCGACACTTCTACTCCCTAGTTTGTTCCTGTGGTTTCTAAGTTTATTGATCTATTTTCCACCAACCTACAAAACTACCATCCGATTGGGATATTGATTTTTCTATTGACTTAGAGCGGAGCACCAGGACTATTTATATTTCTCCCTACCATATGGGTCCTGTAGTGTTGTGAGAGTTGAAGGTTCAACTTCAAGATTTGTTAGTTTAGGGCTTTATTCATTATACTGTGTAACTGTGGGGCGCGCCAGTCTTGTTTATTAAACAAAAAAATAGTACTATGCATACGTGTATTGACCAGTATCATCTAAACAAAGTTACAGTTAAGAATACATATCCTATATCAAAGATCGATGACTTGTTTGATGAGTTTCAAGGTGCAGAAGTGTTTTATAACATAGACTTAAGGTCAGGTTACCATCAATTAAGGATTCGGACAGAGGACATTCTAAAGACAACATTTAGGACTTATTATAGCCATTATGAGTTCCTGGTTATGTCTTTCGATTTGACGAATGCCCTAATATTATTTATAGACTTGATACATAGGTTGTTTAATCCGTATATGGACTCGTTTGTGATTTTATTCATCGATGATATATTCGTGTATTTGCAGAGTAAATCTGATCAAAAGCAGCACTTGAGGGTGATACTTCAGACACTGGCAGAGCACCGGCTTTATGCCAAGTTCTTAAAGTGAGAGTTTTGGTTGGAGTCTGTTGCATTCTTAGGGTATGTAGTGTCTAAGGCTGGGATTAAAGTTGATCCAACAAAGATTCAGTCAGTGCATGATTGGCTGAGGCCCACATCGCCTACTAAGATTCAAAGCTTTGTCGGTTTAGCATGTTACTACCGATGTTTTTTTGAGGATTTTTCATTGATTGTAGCACCTTTGATTAAGTTAACTAGGAAGGATGTGGCATTTTAGTGGTTTAAGGATGATGATTTGAGATTTTTGAGGCTCAATGAGTTGTTGATTTTGCACTATTTTTTATCTTGCCAATTCAGGTTCATGGTTTCTCTTTGTATTGTGAGGCTTTTGGTGTTGGTTTGATTGTGTTATGATTCAGTAGGGTCGAGCTATCACTTATGCGTTAAGATAGATGGATGTTCATGAGCTACTTCACTCATGACTTGGAGTTGGCAGTAGTAGTATTTGAGCTCAAGAATTGGAGGCATTACTTGTATGAGGTTCACTATGAGATCTTTACTGACCATAATAGACGTCAGTACATTATAAGTCAGCGGGAGCTAAATTCCAGGAAATAGAGGTTGATTTATTTATTAAAGGATTATAATATTACTATCCTCTACTATTAGGTAAAGGCGAGTGCCTTCAACCAAAAACGGTTAGTATGGGAAGCTTGGCATCCTTAGTAGTTTCTGAGAGGCCGTTGGCATTGGTTTTTCAATCTTTGGCTAATCCATTGATTAGATTAGATTTATCCAACCCAAAAAAAGTGTTACTTGTGTTGAGGCTAGATTTTCTTTGTCAGATAAGATTTGACAGCATTAGTTTGAGGATTAGCACTTGGTTTCTCTTTATGACTAGGTGTTATCTAGAAAGGTTAGTAGGGCTTCTATTGGTTCAGATAGGGTTCTTTCATATGATGGTCGCATGTGTGTGTCAGAGGTTGGTGTGTTGGTTCACTTAATTTTACAAGAAATTCAAAACTCCAGATATTTGATTCATCCTAGTGCAGGTAAGATGTACTGTGACTTGCATCAGTTTTATTGGTGGAGTGGAATGAAAAGGGATATCACTGAGTATGTGTCCTAGTGTTTGAACTGCTCATAGGTTAAGTATGAACATTGACGACCGGGTGGTTTGATAGAGACTCCTTATTTTGACTTTGAAATTGGAGTGTGTGACTTTGGACTTTATTTCTAGTTTCATGCAAACTAATCGAGCTCATCTATAGCTTGTCTGGACTGATGTTCTGGTTTCTCTAGAAACTCAATTGAGATCTATCTCTCTTTACCTATTTTAGAGCTTAAAATTAAGTACCTATTGACTTTAGTCAACTTTCCTTCAAACGAGCTCAGAATTAAATTTTGACATTCTTTTAGCTCTAAAATAATGAATAAAGTCTAGATGGACCATAAGTTCATGATTCGGGGTTTTCGTTTTGAATTTGTGATAAATTGTGCTTTATCATTTCATTTAAGGCCTAATTTAGAGCTTGGGTGGTCTTTTAGTGTCTGGAGTGTCAAACTAGAGTTCTGATGCTTCAATCAGTCTGAAATAGTAAATTTAGGCTAGTGAGAGTCTTGGTTATCTTATCAGAGTTGTCGTGGTATTTCTGAGGTGTTGGATGGAGTTTTGAGTATTTAGGTTTAATGGTTGACTTGGTCAACATTTTCCCAAAATGATCTCGTATCCCGATTTCTACTGCACCTTTGAGTTTGAAAGTCTCCCAAGTTAATCGCAATCACAATGTTGCTTTTCGTGATTGTGACTCCTTCATGTATTTCCCTTCGGTGCGATCGCGTACATACACTATCCAATTGCAATGATCTCCTTCCTCCCCTCTGCGTGGTCACAACTACACTTCATGTGATCACGATGCTTTTTTTCCTTAACTTACGCAATCGCGATGCTTATTTTTTCTTAACTTACGCGATCGCGGCCTATTTTCCATGTGATAGTGATGCTCATTTTTCCATATCTTACACAATCGCAACCAATTCTCCACCCGATCACGATGACCAAATCAAGTTACTCTACTCGATCGCGACATAATTTCATGTGATCGTGATGAGTAGTTACCTGGCAGTATAAATATTTCTTGCAAGACATTCTGTTCACTCCATATAAAAATGCTTCGTGTTTTCTCTCTATTTTTGGGCGAATTTCATCTAGAAAGTTCAACCAATGTTACATAAAAGTCCAAAGGTTTTCCTTTCAATTTCCCCAATATTGGTAAGTCTTTTTCTCTGTTTTAATTCTTAAAGATTGATGATTTCCTCCATTAATGACCCCAATTCAGAAAATGTGAATCTTGGATTAGTTCAAATATTATTGGGTAAATTATTGTCCCTGGAGTTTATTTCACTCCGTAGTGTAGATAATTCATCGAATTTCCTCATTTGAGTTCGTAAAGCTTACAGCTTTAATCCTTTGTAATCAAATCAATGTCAGGCTATTATTAAGCCATTCCTGCACTCAAATTATACTTATTTTTGGAGCATGGGTGCCTAGTGATCTAGGAAGCCCCTGGTGAGGTTTTTTTTTTTATTTCGACGAGCGGAGCCCCTAGACCCATTTTAGGACTTTGTATAAATTGTATCGTTAGACTCCTACTGAGCCCTAAATTATTGTTATATGCGTTTCAAATCCTTTAGAGATGCTTGCTATCAATCGGGTTGATTTTTGAGATTTCTAGCACTTTGTTTATCGAACAACAGGTAGGATCCGTGGGGCTATCTCTGGGTATAGAGCTTTCATAATTGTACTAAATAGCATCTGTGAGGTGGTTTTATAAATTGTTACTGTGTATTTGGACCACTTTTTTGTTATGTCTCCCCCTTTGTTCCCTATATTAGAATTCGGTGAAATACGATGTCCGTGACTTAGAATTAGCCATATGATGGCTTTAGGGTAACTCTGAAGGTAGTAGAAAATTGATGCACGGGTTGGTTTTAGTTTTTTCCCTTGGTTTGGGCTGTTGTATTGTGCTTCTAGATGTAGTGTAGTTTTGCCTATACAGGGCATAGGTTAGGTATAAATGTAGATGTATTGATGTGATGTGCATGCATTTTTATGAGATTATGCATGACAACATAGCTCTATAAACCTTGCCTCTAGGCTATGGTGACCAGAGGAGGGGTATAGGATGGAGCAAGGATATACAAGAATGAAGGTTATTTTTCCATGGATCCTGCCTGCTGGGCCTATGGGTACCGAAGGAGGAACGTACACAGGGCGTGATACTTTGTGATATGTATTTACTTTCCTACACTTGTTTTCTTTAGTGTACACATGGTCGTACATGGAGGCCTACAGGTAAGCATGTTTTATGTGTATTAATTTACTTATTATATTAATTTATTATTGCTTAATTATTATTATTATGTAAATGTGAGACTGTCTTTCTATGTGGGATATTTGTGTGAGACATCATTTGACAATTCATTCCATTTTTTTTTGAGGTTATCGATATACCGTCCATGTTCTCTCCTTGTCTACTTATCAATCTTTGTATCTCTTATTTTTGTTGATTATATATATTGTTGCAAGGATTTCATCTACATCATCTTCTTTTGACTGACATCCTATTCTGATGATTTAGTTAGTGAACAAATGCCTATCTGTTTACTTTATTCTCATCTGAGTGGCTAGCTTCCATGTTGTACTATTTGCTTCTAGGACCTTACTTTCTTGTATTATGTTATTTATAGGTTTTATAATTGTGATGATCCTAATTGGCCCTTGAAGCCTACTGGGTATGGGTTGCTTTGGTGACTTGTACCCATACTACACTTGTTCCCATGGTGCAGATCTGAGTACTAACACTCGACGTTGATTTATATATAGCCATCCATGCTTACTTGTTGTTGCTTTCAGAGATATAGGGTAATCTTAACATCTAGTTGTCCGTGCTTTCACATAGGATAGGACTAGTCTATTTTGTACTTTCATCGACATACTTATAGAAGATTTTTTCTTATACTCTGTACTTAGAGGCTTTATTTCTTTACACCAATATCGGGTTTTGGGAGTTTATTGACTCACTTATTATATCCTACCATTTTTGTCATATCCCTTTCCTTTATACCTTCTTACTATACTGTTCAATCCATTATTATGATGGTAGACCTCCGCTTCAGCTTCAGGCTATAAGGTTTTTTTCTCCTACCGGTTGATTAGTAGGTGCCATCATGATCTATGAAATTAGGTCATGACAGTTGTACATCTTAGGTTGTGTGGAATGGTTCTAGTAGCCGCCTATCAAAGGGATCATCTTTTGCCTTTAGGCTAGGAGGTTAGTAGGGTGAGGATGTTTGTCTAATTTAGTATACATTCGCTACGACACTCCTACTTCTGAGTCTGTTTCTTTGATTTCTGAGTTTCTTGATGTATTTTAAATAGACCTATCCAACCTACCACACGAGTGGGATATTGATTTTGCTATTGACTTAGAGACGAGCACTATGA
Organism: Withania somnifera; assembly: GCA_039654485.1. Lineage (NCBI taxonomy): Eukaryota > Viridiplantae > Streptophyta > Magnoliopsida > Solanales > Solanaceae > Withania > Withania somnifera. The sequence goes on along the minus strand of JBDJHY010495464.1, from coordinate 7,347 downwards.
TTATTTCCATTGCTCCTTCTTTATGGCTCTTGCAGAGTTGAGAGAGTTGAAGGTTCAGCTCCAAGATATGTAAGATAAGGTCTTTGTTCGTTCTAATGTGTCACCTGGGGTGCGCCAGTCTTGTTTGTTAAAAAGAATAATGGTATTATGTGCATATGTATTGACTACCATCTGCTGAACAAAGTTACAGTTAAGAATATATATCCTATGTCGAGGATTAATGACTTGTTTGATCAACTTTAGAGTGCAGAAGTGATCTTTAATATAGACTTAAGGTCAAGTTACCATTTGTTAAGGATTTGGACAGAGGACATTTCGAAGACAACATTTAAGACTCGTTATGGCCATTATCAGTTCATAGTTTTGTCTTTCGATTTGATTAATGCCCCAAAAATATTTATGGTCTTAATGCATAGGTTGCTTAAGCCCTACCTTGAATCATTTGTGATTGTATTAATCAATGATATCTTGATGTATTCGCGGAGTAAATTTGATCATGAGTAGCACTTGAGTGTGATACTTCAGAAACTGACAAAGCACTAACTTTATGCTAAGTTCTCAAAGTGTGAGTTTTGGTTGGAGTCTATTTCCTTCTTAGGGCATGTAGTGTCTAAGGTTGGGATTAAAGTTGATCCAGGAATGGTCAAGCAGGGCGTGATTTGCCAAGGCCAATATCTCCTGCTAAGATTTGGCCTTTTTTTGGTTAGCAGGTTAGTACAGGCATTTTTTCGAGGGTTTGTCATCAATTATAGCACCTTTGAATAAGTTGACTAGGAAGGGTATGGCCTTTTAGTAGTCTAAGGATTGTGAGTTGAGCCTTTTAAGTCTCAATGAGTTTTTGACTTCAGCTCCATTTTTGACCTTGCCATTTGAGGTTTAGGGTTTCTCTAATTATTGTGAAGCTCTGGAGTTGGTTTAGGTTGTGTTCTGATGTGGTAGGGTCGAGTTACCATTTATGCGCCAAGACAATGGAAGGTTCACGAGTGTAACTACCTCACTCATGACTTGGAGTTGGCAATGGCAGTGTTTGCTTTTAATATTTGTAGGCATTATCTGTATGGGATCCAGTTCGTAGCCTTTAGTACAATATACGCCAGGAGGAGCTAAATTCCAAGTAGTGGAGATGGATTAAGAATCTGAAGGATTATAATATTGCTATCCTCTACCATCTGTGAAAGTCATACATGGTGGCGAATTCCTTAAGGCAGAAAACGGTCCGTATGGGTAGCTTTGTAGCATTAGCGATTTTATAGTGGCCATTGGCATTGGATGTTTAATATTTGGCTAGTCAACTGATTAGATTGGATTTAACCGGCCCCAGAAGAGTTTTGGCTTATGTTGAGGAAAAATATTTTTTGTTAGATTAGATTTGACAATGTTACTTTATGGATTAACATTTGGTTTCTCTACATGACCAGGTGTTATCTGGAGAGGTTAGCAGGGCTTCTATTGGTTCAGATAGGATTCTTTAGTATGATGATGGCATGTGTGTGCCGCAGGTTGGTGAGTTGATTCAGTTGATTTTACAAGAGACTCATAGCTCCAGGTATTCAATTCATTCTGGTGCAACTAAGATGTATAGTGACTTGCATCAACTGTACTGGTAGAGTGGAATAAAGAGGGATATCGCCGAGCATATGTCCGGGTGTTTGAACTACTAGTAGGTTAATTATGGACATTGATGGTTGGGTGTTTTGATGCAGCGACTCCCTAATCTGACTTGGAAATGGAAGCGTGTAACTATGGACTTCGTTTCTGGTTTGTAGCGGACTAACCGAGGTCATGATACTATTTGGGTCATTGTTGATAGACTAACTAAGTTAGCGCATTTTATTGCTACTCACTCTTCATATAATGCTGAGCATCTGGATCCAATTTATATTCATAAGGTGGTTTGATTTCATGGGGTTCCTATGTCTATTATTTCTAATAGAGGCATGCAACTCACTTCACAGTTTTAGAGTTTCATCTAGCGAGATTTGGGTACTGAGGTCCAATTGAGTACAAATTTTCACCTGTAGATCGACGGTCAGTCCGAGCAGACTATTTAGTTGTTGAAGGATATGCTGAGAGCTTGTATGTTGGATTTTGGGGGTGCTTAAGATCAACCACTAGCATTATAAGAGTTTGCATACAATAACAGCTACTATTCTAACATTAAGATGGCACCATTTGAGGCTTTGTATGGTAGTTGGTACAGATTTCCTGTTGGTTGGTTCGATGGTTTTGAGGCTAGAATTCAGACTTCAAATTTGTTGTGTTATTTACCTGATTAGGTTCGGTTGATTTTGGATATATTGCAGGTAGCACAGAATAGGTAGAAGATCTACGTAGACCATAGACTTTGGGCCTTAGAGTCTAGAGTTAGTAATAGAGTCTTCGTGAGAATCTCCTATGCACGGTATGATGAGGTTCGGTAGGCATGGAAAACTTAGTCCCAAGTGTATTAGGACATTCAAGATTTTGGAGAGATTGGTGATCTTTCCTACCATTTGGCTTTACATTTTCTATTTTCAGCCATTCATCCGATGTTCCATGTTTTGATGTTCTGGTGGTATATTCCAAATGAGTCTCATGTTATTCGAGAGGATTCGATGCAATTGGATGAGAATTTGTCTTTTGTTGAGGAACTAGTGGCAATTTCGGCTAAGGATGTTATAAATTGAGGTCTAGGGAGATTACAGTGGTTACGGTGCAGTGGAGGCACCGTTCGGTTGAGGAGGCTACCTGGGTGATTGAGAGTGAGATTCGGAAGCAGTATCCTCAGTTGTTTGAGTTGTTAGGTACTTTCTCTCTCTTTATTTTCTACATTTATTTGACTTTCAAGGACGAAAGTCCATTTAGTAGTGGATGTTGTAATGAACCTCATGTTCATTTATAAGAATTACGTGATGTTATGTATTCTAGAGCTTTCCAGTAACTTCCTAGGTCATTTATAAATTGTTGGGACTGAGGTACCAGTTATCCTGGCGGCTCAGTTGAGATTTATCTCACCTTGTCTATTTTAGAGCCTAAAACTATGTACTCGTTGACGTTATTCAAGTTCCTTTCAAGATGAACTCAGAATTAAATTCAGATAGTTCGGTTAGCTCCGAAATGCCAAACAAATTCTACATGGACCATAAGTTCGTGCTTTGGGGTTTTCGTTTCAGTTTAGGCCTGAAATGGAACTTGGGTGGCCTTTTGGTATAATTCTAATGCTTCCATTAGTTCCAGAATGGTGATTTTTAGCTAGTAAGAGAATTTATTTACTTCTCGGAGTATCCAGTGTAATTTTGAGTACCTTGGTGGATTAGTGAGAATTCGGTATCTCACAGTTTTAGGGGTCATTTTACTCAAACGATATCAGTTAGTTAACTCATCAATTCAATTGGACTCGGAATACTCATTCTAAACCTTAGAGTTCTATTGTTTAACCTAGGTGAAATTGCAGGCATAGCCCGCCCCAACGAGGGTCAGGTCGCCCTAGCGACATTGGCATTGCCTTTGCAATACTCGCCCTAGTGTGGAGATTTTGGGGACACTTTGGTCGCCTCAGCAACCCAATGTCCGCCCCATCAACTCCGCCCAAGAGACCCCTCTTCTTCCCTTGCAAGAATTGAAGAAAATTATAAATAGCTGAACACCCTTACGTTCATTCTTTTCACTAAAGTATTTTTCGTCTTGTCTCTCAATTCCTACGAAAAAACTTTGTGTAAACCTCGTTAATTATGGTAAAAATAGTTCCTAAAGGTTTCCCTCGCCTTTCCTCACTCTCGGTAAGCCTCTTTCATTATTAATTTCTTGAAAGTAGGTTTCCTCCATTAATGACCAAACTAAGTGTCACGACTCGATTTCTAGTATCATGATGACACCTACTATACCACTAGTAAGAGAACCAAACCCTGTAGTCCGAAGCCAAAGTAGAGGACTACTATATCATTTGCGGAAGTATGTCAAAAAATCAAGATAATAATATGTGGAAGAAAAATCAAGATAATAATATGTGGAAGTCTTGTAAAATAAAATAAACTACCCAAAATATGGTATCAGTGTCAGACGAACCACTAAGTACAAAAAGGATAAAACTGAAGTAATTATTGTGTAACTGTATCTCCCAAATACAATGGAGATCAAATAAAACATAAGTTCGAAGAGAAGGAGGAACAAGCTGGACGCCAAGCTCACCCTGAATCTCTAATGTGAAGAAGATCCGAATGAACAATTATCTATATATCATGAACGGAAACCTGAACTTGGATCTGCACATGTGCAAGTGTAGAATGAGTACAAGTCATTGAAGCAACCCATACCCAGTAGGCTTCGAGGGCTCACTGAGCACAAAACAATAATAAAGCAGTAAATAACAGAGTACAAGAAAGATTGGTCACAGAAACAAATAGTAGAATACGGGAAACTAGAAACTCAATTAAGAATCAGGTGTTAGATAGACTGATATCGCTAGCTAATCACATAATAGGATCTCAGGAAATGGAAGAAAAAGTACCCGGCATCCTTGCAACAACATATGTGAAATATAACACAATAAATGGGAATCAAAGAAGATAAGAATAGAGCAAGGTCGATATACCAATAACCTCAAGTGAAAGGATAAATATTTGAATAAGAGTGCAAGGAACCAATCGCACATAACATGAAAAAACAAGTAACAATAAGGGAAACTAAGCAATAATACTAAAAATAAGGTAAAGCAATTTGACGCTGACATATCCCCCATAAGGAAGCGCAGCGTACATAGAAACATGCTCACCCATCGGCATCACCATACTACCAGGGGTACACTGAAGAAAACAAGTACGGGAAAGTAAACATACATATGATCGTCATCAAAACCTCACATCCCAATTTCAGAACTGCAATGTATTAGAACTGGTACCTTGTGCCTCGCATCAATCATATCTGCTGGCATCTTGTGCCTCATATCAATAATATCCGCCGCACATTGTGCCTCAAATCAATAATATCCCGCCAGTACCTTGTGCATTAAATAAGTCATATCCGCTATTCGTACTCAATAGGTTAAGGTGTACAATGCTGATATATCATAGCGTATCACCAAAAATCCTAAGAAAATCATGTTTCCACAACCAATTGTACCACATGTGTCAAAAAGTTGTACTTACTGCCATACGGTGATGGTCTCAAGTCCCAGTGTTGTACTCACTGCCTAACGAAGTCGGTCTAAAGTCCCAACATTTATTAGTAAAAAAATACTTTTCCCGGTTCCAGGAGGAGAAGCCTGGACTAAACAAGTTGAAACAGTATTACTAGGTGCTTTTTACAATGTCGAGGATAAACAGTAAAAGATAATTAATTATATTATTATTATTATTAAGACATTTCCATTTATTTCATTATGCCGCTATGAAACTCTATCATCAAATAATCCGCTAGCCATCATGGCATCATAAATCAAGTGGGGATACTACCTATCCCTAATGCAATCTCATCAGAGCCATAGGCCCAGCCTCTCTTGTCATGATGCACAACATACTGATAACATGTATATATATATATATATATATCACATATAGTCATGAAATATCCACATCTTATGCCCTGCACAGGTATCTCTAATCAAATGCTAAGACTCAGGCCCCATATCACTCGGCTGACACAATATCAATATCAACATGGAACGAATGAAAGAACGGTATAGGGTTACTATACAACCTAGACTATCCAACCCATGCTATTTCTTCAAAATGGGTTGGAACAAAGTGGGGTTGTTGAAATAACAACTTGAGGTTGTGCAACGACCTATATGCTGCTTTCTAGAAATTTTAGGGGATCACGACGTAATCCCTATCGTGATGGAGTCTCCAACACGTCATGATGGATTCCAGGTGATATAGTAGCCCATCACAATAGGCATCCCAACTTGATGCTTATCGTATGGCCCTTCAGCTGCAAATTTTTCCATCGAGTTTTTGAATTGAAACGGAGTCCAATTTTGATAAACAATATGTGATTTTTAAGTGGAAAACATATTCCAAACTCAACGGAATCAACAATATTGAGATTGGAAGTTGTTTGAGCAAAATGAACCCTCAACCAAGCTTTAACCAAACTACGAAATTTTTCAATTTTCCACAAAATGACTCAAATCAAGCACAAGCACCTTGGGAAGTATACCAAGGGTCAAACTAGCCTAAATTCACCATTCTAGAGCTAATGGAAGCATCAAAATTCCAATCCAACCCTCCAAACATCGATATACCATTCAAGCTCCTCTTAAGACCATAAACTTAACTAAAATCCACAATTTCGCATAACTTGCAAACGAGAGCTCTAAAACACAAAATTTTGGTCAATATTGACTTTGTTTGGCATTTCGGAGGTAACAGAATTGTCAAAATTTAATTTCGAGATCATCTTGAAGGAAATTTGATTTTGGTCAACGAGTACTTAGGTTTAGGCTCTAAAATATAGAGTTTGAGATATTTCTCAACCGAGTCGTCAAGGATCTGAACCATCGATTCTAGCATGTCATTGATGACTTGGGGAAACTATTAAAATACTCTAGAATGAAAAATGTCGTGTATTTATCATAAATGACCATGAGGGTAATTATTACATCCACAACTAAAAGGACTTTTGTCCCCGAAGGTCAATTAAAAGCATGAAGTAAATGGGGAAAGAATGTACCTGATGCGTCAAATAGCTGTGGATGCTGCTTCTGCATCTCACTCTCAATCTTCCAAGTAGCTTCCTTGATCGAACAGTGACTCCACTGCACCTTAACCATTGGAATCTCCCTGGACCTCAATTTTCTCACATCCTTAGCCAAAAATTTAACATGCTCTTGAACAAAGGATAAATTCTTGTCCAACTACACTGAATCCTCTCGAATGACATGTGACTCATCAGGAATATACCTCTACAACATCGAAACATGAAATACCAAATGAACAGTTGAGAGCATAGGAGGTAAGGTCAACCTGTAGGTAACATCACCCACTCTCTTCAAAATCTCCTATGTCCCGATATACCTGGGCTAAGCTTGCCTCGCCTAACGAATCTCATCACACCACACATAGGAGATATTCGTAGAAACATTCTATCACCAACTCCAGACTCTAAGGTACGAAGTTTATGATTACCGTAGCTCTACCTATTTTGTGCTGCCCTCAACCTATCCTAAATCAACCGAACCTGATCAAACGAATCATACAACAAGTCTAAAGGCTGGACTCTGGCCTCAAAACCATCAAACCACCCAATAGGCGATCTACACTGCCTACTATACAGTGCCTCAAATGGTGCCATCTCAGTGCTGGAGTGATAGCTTTCATTATAAGCAAACTCATCCAATGGAAGGTGTTGATCTCAATCACAACCAAAGTC
>JBDJHY010495355.1:0-17248 GCA_039654485.1 Withania somnifera | reverse complement strand
CTCTACTTACCGAAAGACAAATCTTTCCACAACCATTCAACAACCACCAATATCCTCCACTATGAATGAGAGTTGATACTTTGTATCTAGATACACAATCCTATTAACCATCGTAAGAGAACCCATCTTTTGTGGCAAACCAAAGCAATAACCAAGATCCTCAAAGAAATATGTCTCATGAATCCTTGTATAGAATATGTCGATCGCCGCCACTACCAAATATCTAAATATCCAATAAAAGTCATTATTATCACAACCCTTTATATGATAAGGGGGTTGATGAAGTTAATCCTAATATTAATTGGAGGTATGGGGGTAGGGATGATTATGGTGTTCAAAGGGTCTTTGGTTGGGACCAATACATGGATAGACAAGCATGGGATCATAAAGAAGAGAGGTAGTGTGTTGATAGAGGAGATAGGACATGGGTTGATAAAGGAGATAGGCCAATGTGGATTAGAGAAATTAGGAACGAAAACTGTGAATTTCAAGAGAGAAGTTTGAACATAATCAAGATCACTCTTCTAAATTTCAAAGGAAGTAGCGACCCAGAGGTGTTCCTAGAGTATAAGGTGCAGAGTGAACGTATATTTCTCACCAATAAAATTTCCAATTATTTGAAGAAGAAGTATGCTCTTATCCAATTTGAACGCTATGCTTTAATATGATTGGAATAATGAAGAGATAACATGAGAACCGCAATGTGTATGAATAGCCTAGTTGGAAAGAATTGGTGGCTATTGTGGAAGAAAGGTACTTGACTCCCAATTACGAATAAGAGGTTTGAGGAGTACTATGATGAATAGAGAACTTATGGTTGAAGTCCGAGATTAAGGAGCAATTACAATGCACGGTTGTGTGGTTTGAAACCAGATTAAGGCATGAAATCTTGAATCCAATAAGACTCAAGAAATATGAGAGTCTATATGTGAAAATTCATGATGCCTTAAAGATTGAGGAAGACTTAAAGGAGAAGAAGCCTTACAAGTCTAAGAGTACTTCTACTTCATGGAACAAGAATGACAATAAGGGAAAATCATCACATCCTCAAGAGCTTTACAAGTTTAGTGGTCCAATTACTCAATCTAAGGTTGATACAAGGCCATAGGAGGAGAAACAAAACAAAGGTACACAATTTAAAACGAGTCAAGCTAGACCTTTAACTATTTAATGTTTTCATTATCAAGGTAGGGGGAACATTACTAGTGAGTGTCCTAACAAGAGGGCTATTATTGGTTTTCATGATAGGTACCGAACTAAGGATGAAGAGGAGAGTAAGGATGAGGGAGAGTATAGAGTCTTCAGATTAGGTTGGAGAGGCCTTGAGAGTCCATTGACTGTTGGACTCCTTAATAAGAGATGTGATCCTTTTAAGGTGTTTCAAACCTTAGAACTACCAAGTCTTGATTCATGCCTCAAGGTAGAGGGTGTTCCTTTGAACATCCCATTGTGTGATTTTATGTGCTTGATTGATTTGGGGTTTACTATGTGTATCCCAATACCCTTGGTTGTGATGTGAGTACATTGGCTATTCTTGTTTGCCTAAGTCATCTATCTTGCCACATTTATGTGGATAGGCAAGACCAAAATGTGTTATAGACCATTAAAGGCATGATTTGTTTGTTGAGTAGAGGGCACCCTACACCCTCCAGATAGCATGTCTTCTTTTATTCATGGTGATAAGTTGAAGTACGTCTATTTAAACTATAACGATCTTATGTGCTTAAAGAGTTTCCTTGTGTGTTCTTTGGGGTGTCCTTGTAGGAATAATGACATGTGTGTATTTGTTTCCCTACTCTTGTTGCATAGTTTTCTTTGCGATTATGCATTTGATCCATATTGTTAATTCCTATTGGAATTTAATAACTTTTGTTCTTTTGTACCTACTATATGTGCTTGGGGTTTATATCTCGTTGACCCCGTGGATTTCAAGTTGTATCCCAATTTTTAGATCTTGTTTTTCTTCCTTGTTGCGGTGCTATATTTTCTAAATATGTGATAACCATTATTATTAGAGGATCTTGTGGGTTTTTGTTGTTGTTTGGGTACTTTTACAAGTTTCGGATTCGAGAATGAATCTCAATCAAGCTTGTATTCTCTTATTTGTGGAATTAAATTCAAGTTTAAATGTTGATTGGATTCGAATTCTCCTAGATCCATTAAATTGAGTAAAGTGTGAAGGTAATTAGTCTTTTATATCTTTTCTATTTCTACTGATTCTTTGCGAATTCACATATGTTTTCTTATTTCAATTTCTACATCTCAGCTTTGATAATATTTCCCTAATCAAGGTCATATAAAAGATTAAGGAAGTGTTTATTACACGATATATCTTATTTCCATAATAGATCCTTTCAAGTACATCTTCAAGAAGGCGATAGCCAAAAGATAATTGACGAAATGTCAAATGCTCCTAAGCAATTATGATATTGTGTACGTAACTCAGAAATCCATCAAAGGGCAAGCCATTGATGATAATCTCATAGAAAATCTGGTATGTGAAGATCAGAAACCATTTCAAACAATATTTCTAGATAAAGAAGTATGGTTCATTAGAGAAAATATCTCGGAAGCATACCTAGGTTGGAGATTATATTTTGATGAAGCAGTCTATTCTAAAGGTTCGAGGATTAGAGCCATAACTAGACAGGATTAACCGGTAACAACCAAACTTTATTTACAAATAATATGACCGTGTACGAAGCTTGTATCCTCGATATCAAATTGGCTCTTGATATGAATATTCAAGAATTATTAGTAATAGGCAACTTATACTTACTAATCCATCAAGTTCAAAGAGAATGGGCCGTAAAGAACTTTAAGATCATCCAGTATCTAGAGTTAGTACAAATATTGTGCAAGAGTATTAGGAAGATCGAGTTCAAGCATACTCCTAGAATTCATAATTAATTTTTCGATGCCTTGGCAACTAATTATGCTATGATACAACATCCAAACCAGAATTATATCAATCCATTATGAATTGTCTTGAAGGCGTAACCTGCCCATTATTCACAAGTTGATGCAAAGCTTGATGGGAAGCCTTGGTACTTTGACATAAAAAAGGTATTTAGAAGCGAGAGCTTATCTAGAAAATGCTACAACCATTTTTCGCATGGCTAATAACTTTTAATAAATGGGGAAATCCATTATAAAAGGACTTCAAATTTAGGACTTTTGAGATGTGTAGATGCCATCAAAGCCACAAAATTACTTCATGAATTGCATGTTGGAATACATGGCCCTCAAATGAGTGGGCTCATTTCAATCAAAAAGATCTTATGAACAGGATATTTTAGATGACTATGGAAAGTGATTGCACTCAGTTTTGTAGAAATGCCACCAATGAAGAGTACATGGATATTTGATCCGAGTGCCTCCTAACAAACTTAATGCTATAAGCTTTCCGTGTCCAATCATAACCTGGGCATCGATTATAGTGGTCCCATCGAGCCTTCATCTTCCAATGGACATAGTTTCTTCCTAGTCGCTATTAATTATTTCATTACACGGTAGAAGCTTCCACTTACAAAGTATTGACAAAAAATTTTGTTGTTGATTTTGTCTGGAATAACTTGATATGTCTGTTTACAATACTAGAGTCAATCTTCATAGATAATTGGGATAACCAAAATAAACATATGATAAAGTAAATATGTGAACACTTCAAGATCACTCACCATAATTCTACTGCCTATTGCTCTTAAATGAATGGATCAGTAGAAGCCACTAACAAAAACATCAAGAAGATCTTGAGAAGGGTGGTTGGAAATAACCCGTCTTGGCACAAAATATTACCTATAATTTTCTGCGATACCAAACAATCGTGAAACAGGGTCAACTCCTACCTTTTGGTCTATAGAACTGAAGTGGTAATACCCGTTGAAGTTGAGATTACTTTGCTTCGAGTAATTAATGTGGTAGAATCGAACAATGTCAAATGGGTTCATTCCCTTTGTGAACAACTAGCATTAATCAATGAGGAGAAAATAAATGTTATCTTCCATGGGTAACTCTATCAATAATGGATGATTCAAGATTTTAACAAAAAGGTTTGAATGCAGAAGTTTGAGACGGGTCAACATTTCCTAAAATGTAAGAATATAAAGGAAAGTTCGCACCAAACTGGTAAGGTGTATATGTGGTTCAGGAGGTGTATTATTTTAGCTGAAAAAGAAGGTAAAGAATGTCCTAGAATGATCAACTCAGATATTTTTAAAAAATATTAAATTTAGGTTTTTTTTGTCTTTTATTACAAACACAATTTACTTGTATGTTGATTAATTGATTGTAATAATTCAACTTTCCCTTTCCTTCTTGTATGAAATATATTTTACTCGAATTCCCAAGAAAGGGATACATAGGTGGCTTATGTGATCTTTGGTCAACCTCTTAACATTTTCTTATATTTCCCCTCCTTCTTGTATGAACTATGTTTAACCTGAATTCCCAAGAAAGATATGTAGGAGGCCTATGTCAGCCTCGGTCACTCCAATTATTTTAATTCCTCTTATTGAGGGAGCTACGTTTGACCTGATTCCTGCTTCAATAGGCTATGTAGGTTCCACAATGGCTAGGTCATACCCCCATGAGATTTTTATTTCTCTTTATAATGGGAGCTAAGGCAGAATTTTCTAGATCAAAAGAAGAAGATTCCCCACCAATAGTTGTGTCAATGGAAACCAATTGAGAAACATTAGATGTGTCAATGGAAACCAATTGAGAAACATTTTGAAAAAAAAATTGTAAGGCCTTCATAAAGTGTCAAAGTTGTGTGTCAACCATTCAGTTGCTAAGAAACCCTTAATCAGGGAAAAACATTTGAAGATCCTCAACATTTTTACCAAGAAATATCAAGTCAAGAACAACTCCAAACTATGACAAGATTTTCGATCATGATCTTCAGGTTTGCAACTGAAGTGTTGGATTTTTCGAAGCCTTTAAGAAAATGATATGAATTGAACTAGTACATGACATGAAAAAATAGGAAGAGACCCCTCCACCTTCTCCAAAAAATATATTCTTTTAGAAATTATTTTGCTAAGAAAAATATTTTATAAGTTAATGTTGTCTTACCTCTAACTCGAGAAGACAGGGAAGGTACCCACAAAATATAAGCACCCAAAGATGACTAGAGAAGGAAAGACAAGAGTAGCGTTAGCACCAACTGGTTTTGAAAAAGACTAACTATTTGTATGTGGTTGTAGGTTTTTCACAATGGAAGGAAAATATGTCTAAACGGTTATATCTTCGTTTAAAAGAAAGTGGTGTTCCAGCGACAGTACTAACAACAACCAGTAATATCAAAAGCATGAGAATTCAACAACCTCGAATGGCCAATTGGGATTCGCTCAAGAGCCCATGCAAACAAACCATATATAAAAAAATACTAATTTTGACCTTCCAAACTCAACGGAACCATCAAAATGAGGATATGTGTTATCCTTGACCAAGTACCCTCTAAGGGTCCATTTTTTACTAAAATTCCCAGAAAAATCAAAGTACCCCCGGGGCTTATAGAAAATAAAAGAGATCTCATTCTATACTAAAAGATACCTCCTGAATCCAACAGAATCATTGATTTCCAATCTGGGCACTCTAATTTTGAATGTTGACTCAGGTCAACCATTTCATTTAAAACTTAACTTTATCCCGTTTAATCACCCAAAATCACTAGGAAAGTCCTAAAACAAGAAACAAAGGTCCTACTAGACAAAAATTTACATTTCGAAGCTGATGGAACTATAGAATTTTTTATACGAGGTCCCACACTCCGAATGAACCATAGTTCCAAATTTCACCCTTATAGACTCCAAATTTAAAAATCTCCAGAAACCAACTCAAAAGTCATATTGTCCCAAACCAACCATGAAATCAAAATATGTTTAACATCAAAGTCATATTGTCCCAAACCAACCATGAAATCAAACTATGTTTAACATCATGAATCTATAGGAAGGGTAAATCACTCAAAGTTCATAGAAAACGAAAAAATAACCTTGAGGGTCATTACAGCTGGTCATATTCCATATTTCTTTGTTCCCCGGGTCACTTTTCTATAACTTTACCGGTATTACCACCATTCTATAGAACATAGTTTTGTTAACTAATTCAGAATAATTCTATAACATAACATTCTAATAGCACGTCTCCACTTTGATCATCCTATTCTAATTCTATTCGTAGAAGATTCTTTTATCATATCATTCTTTTGGCATATTAAGCTAGGCGTCTAAATTTTCTACATTGAGGCACCGTAATTCCATTTGATGTTAGCTCAATTTACTCTTTTTATATTGGCTGAACTTAAAGTGCGCATATGTAGTTTAAAATTCTATCTATTCTTATATCCTTCAGTCTATACTGCTTTCAAGCTTCTGGTCTTTTCGGTCACGTTTTGTGTATACTGTATAATGTTAAAGTTCAATGATATTTTATAGATGAGGCAAATGTTCTTGAAAAAGGTAACACGGGAGTTTCATCATATAAATAAGTCAAATCAGGGCCCATAATGAGCAGTGACCCAACAATTGTAAATGCTAGAATACCTTAAAGCGTTAACTGATTGAAGAAAATTTTGTAGACTGTTAAGTCTCTTAACCTACTGATGGGAAGAGTCCTACTACAAAAGGGCATTTTGAAGCACATAGGAGCTCTTGTTGTTCAGGTGTTATATATTCATCGGTTTTGTCTAGAAATTGGTCAGATTGCTATTTCACCAAAAAAGAAAATAGATTATATCAGGAATGTACATAGAATCACACTCACCTCTCCAACATAATGTGAAATTATGAAATTTACACGAGTTAGTTTGGTCTTAACAAAGTGCTTGTGAACTATGATATAGCTTTCTTCTGTTGTATGTAAGATATTTATCTGCCTAAAAAAAGAGTCCATCTCAGTAGAAATATTTCTTTAATATATTTTTCTGTTGTTGCAAATGTAAGAATAAGATCCATCATTACATTTGTAACTGTTATAATGTCTATTGGACTCAGTAATATTACTTTTGTTAGTTCTAATTAATTCGTTGTCGGGTAAATTTGAAGTTTTACATGGTGTTATCTAATCACTTGTGTGTGTGTGGCAAGGAGCCATTTTGTGCTAAAACTGATCTAGTTTCATATGGTTCTATTCCTTCTCTATCTTCTGATAAAGTGGCTCACATTTCTCTTGATTTTTTTCTCCTTTCAGAGTCTCTGGATGGTTATAATGGAACAGTCATTGCATACGGGTAGAGCTGGACAAAAAAACTTACACTCTTGGACGACTTGGAGAAGAGGACGCTGCTGAGCGAGGGATAATGGTTCGTGCAATGGAGGGTGTTCTTGTTGCAGTAACACCAGAGAAAAATTCTTTCTCTATATCTTATTTTCAGGTTTTTTTCTTCTACAAAATGGAGACTTCCTTCTTTTCAAAAACTGTTTAGTCACTTTTATTATCATACCTGATAATAGATGTGTCCACTTTCATTTGCATCGTTGGATTTTTCATGCTTGTATCTCGTCTAAGGTTTATAAAGTTAAGTTGGCTACCTGTCAATGCAGCTTTGTATGGAAAGTATTAAGGATCTCCTATACCCAGTGAATGACAACATACCGATTGTTGAAGATCCCAAAAGTAGAGATATTTCATTACCTGGGGCTAATACAGTGGATATCATATATCAGAAGAGTTCCCTTGAAATCCTCCATATACTTCATTTTATGACTTAATTCTAATATATTTTTTAGCACTTGGACAAAATTTTGGCCTTTAAAAGCTTGTTACCTTTATTATAAATTTACTCAAATTTGATGGTCATGAAAATAAATGCTAAAGGTCGAAATTATGACGTTATTATATATTTTATAATTGCCTCTAAATATTTACATTTAAAGTGACAAACTATTAATAGTAACTTACTTGATTTTAAATACAATTAAAACTGTCATTAAGGGAAAAAATTGTCAATTAAACTATAAACTTTTAGCGGAAATTTAGTTGAATTTACCGACAATAATAATGGATGCTAAAAGAGCATAGTTAGCTGTTATGGATTGAACTTAGCAACCAAATAATTATTGTAAACAATTGCCGTTAAAATCATATACTCTTAATTAAATTTACTAACTATAATAATGGATGCTAAAAGAGAATAGTTAGCTATTATGGATTGAATTTAGTGGCCAACAAATTGCAGCAATAGCAGTAATAAAATATATATTTTATTAAATTTTGTAACACTGGTTGCTAAAGGCTTTACTGACACCCGAATTGCTGGCTAAATATCACTGACCGGTAAATAATTTAGCGGCACTTATTATTGCCACTAGAAGCAATTTATTATTGCCGTGAAAGCCTTATTTTGTGATAGTGGAAGTAGTCTCCTGACTAAGTATATCAATGTATTTCTGGTCCCTTTTGAATATGTCAGATATTAATTCCATGAAATTGCAGTTAACAGTGAAATATTTGTATTCGTAATCTATTTTGTATTTGCATTCTTACGTAATTAGTACAAGAAAGTATTTAAATGTTGTAAAAGAAAAAAATAGTTGTATATAACTAACCAATAAAATATGATTTATTGTAATAAAAATATAATTTAAAAGAACATTGAAGAACAAACGAATCATTCCAAGGGTGACCATCAGATGCAATTTGGTAAACTAATTCTTATTTTAACTTTCTCGGCACCAAAATGCAACATTCGTGTTATCGATGACTTTTTCTTTCTATAGGGATCTTCATTATTCCTTCTGATATAATGTTTGATAAAAAACACAGTTACTTATAAAACAAGTCGTACATTTTAATTGCATATACATATATTAATAGTAACTTACTTCTTGTAATGATTTTTTGGAAGACCTTGTTGGGGCCATTCATTACACTTTTCCAACAATGAGATTTCAATTGTCCTATATACTTGATGAAATAGATGCTTCTTGTTGAAAATGGATGGCTTCCCTGATGAACTACCTATAACCGAAACAATAAAACAACAATTACTTGTATCTGTATATAAATAAGCAACACAACTAGTTAAAAGGAGGAAAATGTTAAATAATAGTTGAAGATTGTAATGGATGTGTAAGTTGTATAAAACACAAATACATGTAGAAAAATAAAGTGTAACTTACAAGCGTCTGATGCAAAGATGGATGGATATGGAGATTGATTTCATATAGACTGGCGCCTGATCCTTTGCACTCTCGTAGGAGCTTTTTCATCCACTGAAGTTGAATGATGTAGAACTATTGTTCTCTTAGGATTTAAACTTTGCAGGAATCCATCTGGTATCTCAAATTGCAATACTAAAATAGTATGCCCATTAGTAGATACCGTAGGGAGGACCATCTGAATAGGGAGTGGTTGATCAATTGGAGGTTGATTTGGTTGGACTAATTCATCATTTGGAAATGGATCGTGTTGAGGAGGAGTGTCCAGAATAACTTCTTGCATTTCTTCCTCAGTTGACTCGAAAGATGTCGTACTACCATATTCGGTCGGTAACTCAACATCCAGTGGATGTACCAGAACCTAGAATGAAAAATATACAGTGTTATTCACCTAACCATACATATATCAAATACAACTTTATAATACATACAGTATTGTTGTACATAAGATTGACTGGATACAACTTCACATATACAACTACAACATAAATAAAATTAAAACTTTATAAACATGCTTCAGCATCAAATACAATGTCAGTCTCTATTGCTTCTTTTTCAAAAGATTTGTGTGTATCAACATTTCTTTTAACTACTTCAGTGCCACTTCCTTGCTCAATCTGTTAGAGAAGATATATATATATATATATATATATATATATACGAGACAAAAAATCGAGTTGTGATGGTGTCTACATCCCACTTTTAGACAATCCTAGCCGTATCCTAGAGAAAGTAGCGATGGGCCACTATCAAGTATCAAAAGAAAGAGAAGGAGAAGAAGAGAGGAAGAAAAAGGAACAGAAATACAAACAGAAAGTAAATTCCCCAGAACCTGGTACCATAACTGTCGAGCATCTATATACAAAGTAGTACAAATAAAACCCACAATGGGGAAGAAATAAAACAAAATCTATCCAAAATCCAATTAGGACAACTCTAATAATAGAAGGAAAAACAGTCAGCAAGAACGGCAACTGCTCAGTGAAATCTCCTAAAATAGCACCAACTATCTCGGACAATCGCATCCGCTCGGCTGACTCTTACTATGATCATTATCACAAAAAAATGTAGAAGTGTAGCATAAATACCAAAATAACAGGTACCCAGTAGGTATCATAGGTCGACCAAGTAAGAGTAACCATAACTAAGGTAAATAGAGATCAAAGAAAATAGGGAAATCCTACAGAATAAACAACAGAAAAGGGGTAACTGCAGTAATAGCTAATATGTGCGATGAAGGATCAACTATCAGTGTGTGCGGGACTAGATAACAAGTATGAAGGAATGTCAAATATCAGGGTATAACAAATAGGACTTGGGCCACAAGCAACTTATGACCAAAAACGACACGTACCTGGAGTTCTAACGTAACCAGCACAAGGAAGGACCAATAAGAGAAAGAGGAAAACATGGAATGTAACCGCTGAATGTAATAATAACTAAAGAAAGAAAAGTAATCAACAACACAGATGAGTAGCCACAAATCCTAGATAGCAACCAACACATCAGCATATAAGTAACCCATTAGGACTTCCCCCGTAATCCCCGAAGAGTGCAACCAATCTCATAGGGATGCAATACAAATTGGTGCTAAAAAGTAAAAATGCTCGTACGCACCCTCCCCGATAGAAAGATTTTTCCAGGAGCGGACCCGTAGAAGTTTCCCCTATACTTACCCCTCCTACTCCAATATACCCCTCTCCTAGGCTACAACTCCTACCTAGTAGCAAATTCTTAGGCATATCCACCCGTGGTCAAAGGGTCCATGGAGGGTTCTAATCACCCTTACAAAATCATCGTAAAAAAGCAACTAATCACATAGTCATTGGGCAAAATGCCAAACTCGGGCTCATCCCATATATCATATCTCAGTGGAAAACTCAAGTCTATCCAAACAGGTGTATCAGAACAGTAGTAAAAATACAAATGCTTCTATGTATGCAATACCCAGAAATCATAGTGCAGGTGAGAAAATAAATCAGGTAGCGCGATAAAATAGCTCCATACTACTACCAGAGTCGTGGATACATATAATGTATAAAAAAGCAGGTTCTGGTTATTACTATGTCAAATCAAGTTACCTTTTAAAAATATTAATGCATGCTCGCAACACAGAATCAGTCTATAGCCTATAGTGGTCTACGGTTGCAAACTGGAATCCATAGGATGGCTGCCAAGCCCTAGTCACAAGGTACACCCTCTCTTAGCCCAACTACGGTCCCGAGCCACGAGTAATCACACCAAAGATTCCACAACTGCCTAGAGGGCGCTCGTTAAGGGCTGCTAAGTACATACCTATATAGGGGAAAACATTGAGCAATCACAGCTCAGTCTATACAACTCACTCTCAGGATCACACCGGGCTAGGTTATAATATCATTACACAAGGATACTAGCTATCCATCAAAGCCATATCCGACTATAAATAGCCAAGTGACCACACACATACTAATCATATGTAACACCTCAGGTAGAACATAGAACAATCAGTCTACCTAGATCGACTCTAAAGCCACCAGCCTAAACCATGGGATAACTACTAAGCTCTAGTATAATCCCCTTCCAACCAATCTACGTTCCAAAGTCAGCGTATAAATAACACGCACCAAAGGTTATATTTCTCACCCAACCATACTATGTTCTAGAGTTGGCATTGGATACGAGGGTAGGTCAACATAGCCCCAGGTTAAGTAGTTAAGCTACAAGCCAGATAAGTAGAAACATAGGCCTAAAGAATAAACATAGTGGGGCTCCAACTAGTAATCCTAGCCCCGAGCTGGCACTTTAACATACATATAGTATATTAATATAAAATTTGAAGAAATTATACCTTAGCCTACTGACAATAGAAAAAACCTCGAAAGTTGAGCTGGAAGAAGCTGAGAATCATGAATAAGCTCGATACAGCATGAATCTAGAAAAAACATAATCCAAGAGTCAAGAGGAGTAAAACAAGACTCATATTTCTATATAAGTAGTGATGTCAAAATTCAAAATAAAAATGTGTCGTTAGATCCTAATAGCTCAGTAAAAATAAAATATTTATAACAACACGTAGAGCATGGCTCAAACATCATATGGCACAAAATAGGACTCAAACTAACAATAGAAAATGAAGAAACAAGCCAAGAAATTTTATACAATTTAGAAAATTTTATAACTAAAGAGAAACCAAGAAATTACAAGGTAGAATTAATAGTAGAAACATCATAATATGATTCCACGGATTAAAATGTCTTAAACATATTGATTAGGCTCTAAAATTTGAGAGAAAACAAGAGGATTTGGGGAAATATCGCCAAGAAATGAGAGAAAGTCTTTATATAGACTATCAGGCGGTGACGCAATCACACCCTACCAGCAAAATCGCACTGAGGGCGATTCTCAGGCACAATACGACCGCGTTGCCTTAGCGCGATCGTGCTAAAGGCGGAAACCTAGACTTGGCGCGATCGCGTTCCTCTAGCGCAATTTCCCTGAGCACTAGTACTTGAATCCTAAAAATGATCCAAAATAGGTATGGAATGGAAACGGAGTACGAGTTCGATAATCCATATGAAATATTCATTTAATTGATATTTCAAACTTAACAAAATCGACGAAAAAGTGATTCGAGATTGTATAAGTTGAGTAAGGCCCAAAATAATAATAATTAAAGAAATTACAATATAAAATTGATAGTAGAACCATTGGGATATGATTCAACAGATTAAAATGTCTTAAACACACTGACTAAGCCTTTAAATTTTAAAAAATCACTAGAATTTTGGGAAACTTCATCAAGAAATGAGAGAAATACTTTATATAGACTTTCAAGTGGTGTCGCGGTCATACACTCCCAGCGCGATCATGTTAAGGGCGGTTCTCAGGCATAACTCGACTGTGTTGCCTTATCCAGTCATGCTATAGGGGAAAATCTGGACTTGGTGCAATTGCGTTCCTCCAACGCGATCGCGTTGAACACTGGTACTTGAATCCCAAAAATGATCTAAAACATGTGTGGAATCAAAACGGAGTCCGATATTTATAATCCATATATGAAATATTAGTTATCGATATTCTAGACTCAACGAAATCAATAAAAAGGAGATCTAAGATTATATAAGCTAAGTAAGGCCCAAAATAATAATAACTAAAGAAATTTATACTATTAAATGGACAGGGAACCAACCTACCGATTTCAGTAAGTCACAAATAATTTGGGGAATTTAAAGGACAATCTAAATACAGAAGAATCGAAAACACATGAAAATGACCCCGAGGGTCATTACAACATCCCCAACTAAAGGAACATTCATCCTCGAAAGTTAAAGAAAGAAGGTAGTACCTGGAGAGTCAAATAAGTAAGGGTAATGGGATTGCATGTCCCTCCCCGTCTCCAAAGTAGCCTCCTCGACTGGGGGCAAGACCAACAAACTCTCACAAATGGAATATATATGTACCTAAGTTGTCTCATGTTTATGTTAACAATAGCCTCGGGCTACTCAACATAAGTCAATCGGTCTTCTAGTTGAACTAACTCAGAATGAAGTATACATGAGGGATCTGGGATATATTCACGGAGCATAGAGATGTGAAACACTAGATGAACATTTTCTAACTCTAGAGGTAGGGCTAATCTATAGAAAAGCTGGCCAAGTCGTTCTGTAATCTCATATGGACCAATAGATATGGAGCTAAGATTTCCCCTCCAACCAAGTCTCATGACGCTCTTTTTGTGTGAAATCCGCAAAAATATCATGTCTCCCACACTAAACTCAAGAGGTAGACGCCTACAATCTGCATAACTCTTTTGTCTACTTTGTGCCTTCTGCAATCTGTCCTGAATAGTTTGAACTCTCTTTGTGGCATCCCAAATCAAATAAGAAGTTTGAGGCAAAATATCAACATTACACCAACCAATAGGCGATCTTCAACGCCTTCCATATAAAGCCTAGAATTGTGCCATCTGCATGCTATAAGGGTAGTTGTTATTATAGGAGAACTCTGCAAAAGACAAATGTTGATCCCAGCTACCATTGAAAGCAAAAACATAAGCTCAAAGCATATCCTGCAGTACCTAAATGGTCCACTCACACTGCCCGTCTATCTTTGGATGAAAGAAAGTGCATAGAGCCATCTCTAGTTGCACCGTCCTCAAAAATCGAGAAGTGAACAAAGTAACTTTCTCTGAAATAATGGAAACTGGAAGTTCATGTAGATAAAGAATATGAATTAGCATTTAAGATAGCAAGACTCTCAATACCCCCAAGAGGATGACGTCAGTAGAAAGTGGATGAGTTTAGTCAATTGATCCACGATGACCTATATACAATCATGACCCCTGGAAGTAAGAGGTAGTCCAGAAACAAAATCCATAGTAATCTCTCCCACTTTCAGTCAGGAGTAGCGAGTAGTTGCAACACACCACAGGTGCTCAAACTTCACCTACTGGAAAATCAAGCATAAGGAAACAAACAGGTAATATCAGACTTCAGCTTTCTGATCAAGCAGAGTAGTTCTAGTCTCAACATGTGAAAAGACTTTTTTTGGATATGATATGTCCATTCGGAACAAATGGTTAGCCAAAGACTAAATGTACAAGCCTAACGGCCTTTCTGAAGCCGAGATAAAAGCAAAACTACCCACACTAATAGCCTTCCGTCTTAGGTGTCCACAACCACATTCGCTCTGCCTTGATGGTATAGAATATTAATGTCATGGTCCTTCAGGATCTCAACCCATCTACTCTATCTAAGATTGAGCTCCCTCTAGCTCATTATATACTGTAGACTATGGTGATCGATCAAAATATTACAATAAACTCCGTAGAGGTAATGTCTCCAGAGATTGAGCGCGAAAACTACCACCGCTAACTCCAAATCATGGTTTGGGTAGTGGCGCTCATAAAACTTCAACTAAGAAGAAACATAAGCAATGATTGTACCTTGTTGCATCAGTACACACCCCAAACTAGAGTTGGAAGAATCACAATAAATTTTATATAGGTGGTACACAATTGGAAGTGACAAAACTGTTATTGAAGTGAGAAACTCCTTAAACCATAGAAAATTGGTCTCACAATCCTCAGACAAATAAAAAAAACATCCTTTTGGGTCAATCTATTCATAGGATCTACTATAGATAAAAGATCATGTATGAGGTGTCTATAATAACTGGCTAACAAAATAAAACTACAAAACACTGAGGGAGTAGTGGGTCGAGGTAGATCACGAACAGCTGAAACCTTTGTTGGATCTACATTGATACCACCTGAAGATACAACATGCCACAAGAATTCGATAGAGTCTAACAAAAATGTAGATTTCGAGAACTTCACATAAAGCTTCTCAGTACTCAAAGTCTAGAGTACAACTCTCAAGTGTTCCTCGTACTACTCTCGACTTTGGGAGTAAACTATGATGTTATCAATCATAATCACTAAATCCAAGTATGGTATGAAACTATGGTCATAATATCCATAAACTTATTTGTTAGCATTAGTCATCCCAAATGACATAACCATTAACTCATAGTGTCCATACTGGTCTAAAAAAGTAGTCTTCAGAATATCCCCAGCCCGAATCCTCAACTGGTGATAACCTAACCTCAAGTCAATCTTTGAGAGCATTGCATTAATCTGAAGCTGATCAAAAAGGTCATCGATCCATAATAAAGGATACTTATTATTAATAGTAACCTTATTCAACTGTGTATAATCAATACACATACACATAGTCTCATCCTTGTTTTACACAAATAACATAAGAGAACCCTATGGTGAAAGACTAGGACAGATAAATCCTTTGGTAATTAGATCCTGAAGTTGGTTATTAAGCTCATGGAGCTCTTCTGGTGACATACGATAAGGTGCAATAGAAATTGTCCTAGTGCCCAGCTCAACCTCTATAGCAAAATCAATAATACACTCGGGTAGAAGGCCAGGCAACTCATCAGGAAAAACATCAAGAAAATCTCTAACAACGGGTACAGACGCAGGGAAAGGTCGATCAACACTCACATCATGGACATAATCTAAGTAAGTTGTACAACCCCTGGCTAAGAATCTACTGGCATGCAAACTAGATATAACTGGCACTAGGGAGTGGCCAACAGGACCCTACCATACCACCAGGAGAACATCGGGCATGGATAAGGTCATGGTCTTGGAAAAATAATCTAGGACTGCATGATGAGGGGATAACAAATCCATGTCAGAATCACATCAAAATAAATCATGTCCAGATCCATAAGATCAGCCCGAGTGTCCACCCCCGTATAGTCACAAAACAAGCTTGGTGAATCCGATCCACCATTACATGCTCACCTATATGAGTAGCGACACTTACGGGAACAAGTAAAGGCTCACATATAACACCCAAACGGGGCAAAAAATACACAAACACATAAGAGTATGTATAACCACGGTCATATATGCCAAGGTTGGCTGGTGACAAACAAATAACATACTAGTAACCACTGCATCAAAGTCCTCTTATGGGGCTCTATCGGGTATAGTATAAAACTGATTGTCCCATGTTGATCTTCTCTTCTTTCCCCTCTTCTTTCCCTCTGTCCCCCACCACGACTGCCTCGAGTAGATTTCTGACAACCTCTAGCTGGTGGTGGTATTGTCTGTAGAGGATCTACGGCCTGAGCTAGTGGTTGAATGGTATGGAATTATAGGAAATCCCTTGCATAGTGACCTATCACAACATCAAAGAAAACACAATCCCTACCTCAATTAGAAACACTAACTAGAACACCCAGCCACCATAGCCCGGAACCCCAATAGATGTGCCCTAGGTAGGCCGCTACTCTAGTCGCCACCGGATGATGGTAAGGAAGCCTAAACTGGTCTACTGGGCTATCTCTAATACTGAGGTCTATGTCTATCGTACCATCTCCTAGAGGACTGATTGTAGGCAGTTTTAACTGCTGAAAAGACAATTAACTCATATTAATTAGCTTTTTTGAGGATAGTTGTATAGTATATGATGGTTTTGTAGTGATTATGTTGAAATACCTCTAACCGATTTGATTAGTAGCTTTTTCAGGATCTTATGGAAATAACGAAGAAAACCAGTGGAACTAAAGGCAAGTCA
>JBDJHY010495029.1:0-17251 GCA_039654485.1 Withania somnifera | reverse complement strand
GCTTCCCTAATGATCGCTCAATATCTCCTATGAGCAACAATTATAACCATATTTAAGGATCAAGAGTTATATAAAATAGTGGATGAATATATGTATTTTTCATGAAAATTCAACTGGGAACTAGTTTATATAGGCCTGGTACTGTCCTTCATGAATGGGGTAAGGCAACCGCAATTGCATCCTGTGGACCAGCTAGGCCATCTCGAATGCAACTGGTCCTTTACGATCGCAAACAAGACTGGTTGTCCCAGTCCAAACCAGTGCACTTTGTGAACGCGGCAAAGGAACAACGAACATGAAGAATAAGGGAATAGACCCTTCGCGATTGCGACCAAGGCTCCGCAATCATGGATAAGGAAAAGGATAAACCTCCGTGAAAATGACCAAGGCTCTTCAAATGCGAAGAAGGTCCTGGGACTACTATTTGGACAGAAAAATTATTGTGCAACAATAGTTCCACAATCTCCAAACTAGGGTTCAAAATAGAATCGGGCATATATTTCAACTAAAAATATGGAAACATTCCGGACTCAATGAAATTTTCAAAAACACCATACAATATCGTTTAGGATGAAATGATCCCCACGCCCCACTAAAAAAAGCATCAAGTTCCTAACCTTCAACACGGACCCTCAAAATTAGCCCGGACACCTCAGGAAGCACACTAATGATCCAAATAGCCTAAAATATACATTTTAGAGCTGATGGAAGCATCAAAATTTGATCTAACACTTCGATCATTAAAAACCATCCAAGGATCCAAAATGAACTCCAACTAAACTGAATTCCCACAAAATAGCTCAAACTCAAAACTAAAGCCCCGAGATATGGACTAAAGATCCAAATAGACCAAAGTCAGCATTCTAGTGATAAAAAACTATCAAAATTTGAAGGTTAAAACTCTCAATTTCCACTATTTTAAGGTTAAAACTGTAAAATAGGAAAACTGAGATAACAAGATATAGAACTGTCAGGAAACTAAACTAACGGTACCATCAAGTCAAAAATGACTTGGGAAAGTTAATAGAATGCTTTAAACACATAAATTATGAAAAGTAAGTAAATGATATTACAGTCTCATACCTTGCCAAGACAATAAGACAGGTCAGCACACCCAATACACCACTAAGGACTCACCCAAAAGAGTAGACATCAACAGAGGTACGTCCAATATATTAGATAACATACCAAAACTAGTTTTAAAGCATGCGGATGCATAAGAATAGGTAAATCCCAGATCAATTATTACAAAAGTAGGCTTATGGAAAACTATGACGATACCTTTAATCAATGCATCAAACGACTTAGCCTCAGGTTTCTCTACAAATAAATAACATTGCAGGGCTACACCTCTGGGCTATACCAAAGCACGACCTTAACCTCTGCCTTCTTGAGGTGCACCTCTCCTAATATATTTATGTCCTCTACCTCTACCAGGAGATGATGGTGCTCTAACTAAAGCATGAGCGATCTCAGAAGCCTACTTAGACTCTAACTACATGCGCTGCGTATAGTACCTATGCATGTGACTAGAATCACCATAAGTGTAGCATGATCTAGGGTATGTAGGCATATATGAAGAACTCAGAGAGCCAGAATGGCTACCCCAGCTTGGAAACCTCTAATGAGACCCTTACGAACTCTATATTGGGATAAAAGCACTATGAAATGTCTGGCTAGTCATAGATGTCAGCATGGTTGCTCAAAATGGAATTGAGTGGTGAGAATGACTAACATGATAAGAATAACTTGTGTCCCCAGATGAGGAACCTAAAACTATCCAGAAAGATGGGGCCTCATGCCTTGACTGTCGCTACACTATACCCTACGCATCTACTCAAAACCTCTAGTTTCTTAGATCACACCATGCAATGTGTCTCACTCTATTTGTGAGGCTATAATTACCATATTTTAGAGAGGAGCAATCTATCCCTCATAAACCTATCTATATTATCCTGCTCATCTAGAAAGATAGTTAATGCATGTCTAGATAACTTATAAAAGCGAGACATATACTCATCAACAGTCATCCCTTCCTGCCTCAGCTCATCAAACTATCGACATAGACCATCTCTCATACATCAAGACACATATCTATCCACAAAGGTCAAGAAAATATCTCCCAAGTAATAGAAGAGATCTAGCTAGCCTAGAATCAACATAAGAATGCCATCACTATTTGGCAGGCCCTCAAAGATATAAAATGGTATAATATACCTCATATGTTTGTACCAACCAAACATTATGGAGTAGCTAATGATAAATAGTCAAAAACGCATATGGATCCTTAGGTGTCCCACCCTGAAATTATGGTAGGTCCATATTCCTAAACCTCTCATACCTCTATTGCTGCTCATCCGATATTACAATAATGATTGTACCTATAGCCCAACTCGTGGATTATGGAGATTATAAAATCAATATGAAATCGGTGTCCACCCCCACTGGCCCTTGACCTGCTAGAAATTGTCCTTCTAAAACCTGAACCTCGGGTGGCTGACCTACATAACCTAGAACTGATGGTGGCTGGCCTACTAGATTGTGAACTCTTGAAATAGAATGATGATCTAAGGTCTCTAGCCTAACTCTAATCTATGAACCCTAGGGCATGCTACCCTATGACATGCTCTCAAGTACGCCAAGGAATCTCATCAAAGTATTCTGTAACAGAGGGGTTGTAAAATACTCCTATGGAAACTGTTCCTCAACTCTATCCATATTTGGCTCAGGTGATACTGCCTTGGCTCGACCCCTAGCTGTGGCTTCTCCTACAACCCTACCTCAGGCTTTGCCAAGTCCCCTAACTCTACCTCTACCTTTACCCTTGGCAACTAGCTCAGTTATATCCCCGGGCTCATCAATTTTGTCGACTTCAGCTCTAGTCCTTACTTTCTATTGAAAGAAAATATGCATGGACTCGTCACACACTAATCAACCATGATAGATAGAAATGAAATAATGAAAAGAGGTTTTCCTAGAGTTTTGTAGCTTCTCAAGGATATGTAATGGATGTCTCTGTACTGATCTCTAAGACTCTACTTAACTTGGCTTATATACAGTGGGACTTAGGAACCTAGGGCTCTAATATCAACTTGTCATGACCCAAAATCAAATGTGATCTGATAGGTCATCGAACAATAAAAATAAATCTAAATTTGGAAGTGTAATACATAAACACCCTAAACACGAGAAACCATAACCCTGTATATCTATATATAAACCCAAAGACTAATTTTTCCACTATTTTAAAAGACATAATGGAATGTTTATAAAGAAAATTCAAATCTCTAAAGTAGATTCTTTATAAAGTAAATCCACTAGAAAATAAGGACAAAAGAGAAGTATTTAGAAACTTATGAAGATACAATCAGCAACCTTGAAATCCTTGAACTAATTCTGGACTAATGGTAGATAGGGAGAATTGCTAATTCTAGGGTTCAACACCTGTACAAAAGTGTAGAAAGAAAGGAGTGAGTTTGAAACAACGATACTCAATAGTATTCTCAGATAGTCTAACTACAAAGATAATAAAAGATCATAACACCCTACTGATCCTCTGATATACTACAACCTGCAATAGTTTATATACTAATCAGTATCAACAGAGATCACATGAAACCATCTAGAGTATGTACAATTACAAATCCTTACTAAATAATAGGTAATCTTGGGGAATCATTCATTATCAGACAATCTCAAGAAAGTATATAATAATAGATAATCTCACAGAATCAACCAATATCAGATAATATCAAGGAATTAATCACTATTAGATAATCTAAAAGAATTCATCAATGTCAAAAAATCTAAAGGAATCAGTCAATATGGACAGATAATTAATTCCAAAAATCAAATGAAAATAATGCATAATGTAATGGAATCAATACATGTCCATCTCATCTACACACCTACTAGCATTTATTTATGTCTCAATCAGGACTTATAAGGGACTCACAAGTTTGATGTACTGCACATCTCACAACCTCTGGTATGGGCCTCGGATGGTCTAATCAATATCTCAAATATCCAGATAAGAGCCTAGAAGTGTTTATCCATATCCCAGACATTCTGAAATAAACCTCGGACTGTCCATCCAAATAATACATCTTGAACGGGCCTTGGACTTTCTATTCAAGTTGTTTTCCAAATCTTACAAGACATAGTATAAGTATCATATTCAATTATTATAATGTGATCAATTATCATGTACATATCATGGGAATATCACATATTTGGAACCTCAAATCAATAATTTTGGCCTCTCATGGGCATTATAGCCCAAGTTAGTGTAATGACTCTCGGGGTCAGTTTTGCATTCTCATAATTCCCTTCGTGTTTTGAGCATCTCTTAATTGACCCAAGTTATTTGTGACTACTTTTTAGGGTTTGTAGGTTGGTTCCCTGATAGTTTTATAGATTAAATTCTTTTAATTATTCTTATTTTGGGCTTTCCTTATATTAAATGACTTCAGATCTCCTTTTCATCGTTCCATTGAGTACAGAATATATATTATATAAATATTTCATATATGAATTGTCGAAATCAGACTTTGTATCCATTATGAACCTTAATTAATCAAATTGAGGTTGGCTGGGTTGGAAGGCATCACAATCGCAGGGGCTGGGAGCTGTGATAGTGGAGGGTGAAGCATCCAAGGGCCGCAGCATGGCCTGTACTATGAGCATGACACTCCCTTGCTAGGATTTATACATTTTTTTCTTCTTTCCATTGATGAAATTTTCTCCGTTGTTTCTTGTTTTATCTTAAATCTAGAGCTTTAAACGGTTTTTTTGGGAGATCTTTTATGTTTTTAATCCATGGAATCATATCCTTGTAATTCTCCAATTAATTCTACCCAATAATTTATTGATTTCTCAATTATAAGTTTTTTATGTTTTATAAACTTTCTCATATGTCCTATGTGTTGTGCTCTACGTGTTGATATAAATATTCTATTTTTCGAAGGTACTAGGATTTATTGACCCATTTTAATTTGAATTCCGCCCCCTCTATTTCTATAGAAATATCGATATTGTTTTACTTGTCTTGACATGTCAGTTATGTTTTTTCTAGCTTTGTAAAATTTTGAGCTTTGTTTGTGTTTCTTAGATTATTTTAGCTTTCTTTTTAATGGCATCACTAGAATCTCCGTAGGCTATAACTTACTTATCTTAGATTGAGTATTTAATATTATATATGCTTGATAAATCTCCAACTCAAGGTAGGGTTATTATTTTGGAACTGTATTATAGTTGTTGTCTTGTCCTACGGCTATCTTGCTAGCCTTAACATTTTTTATACTTTCCTAGGGATACAAGGCCCGTGCTTCAGAAGAGAAGCAATGATTTTTGAAAATTTCAACATTTTCAGGTGAAAAGTTGCACTGGTTCAGACATGACAAAGCATATGCGGGTGCATATGCACATATGTGACTTCATAAATCTAGGTGATTGTGCATCTATCCCTAGATTATGTTGTTGTTTTTAAAACCTAACTAGGCTAGATAATTTCTCTATACCGCGAGAATGCATTGATATCTTAAAAGGTAGCTTAGTTTTCATAGAGTAATAATAAAAAATTTATTCCCTATATGTATATTGTACATTTACATGATTGTTGGTAAGTATGGATCTATTTCCTCACATTATGTTAACCTATTTTCTCACTATTATTGTTTCTTTCTTGATATTTCCTACATGGCGATGGTTGGGTTTTAGTACGAATAAGTTTCGCCCATGTAGATGGATTTGAGTTTTCTTCTGAGATATGATATATGGGTTGAGCTTGTGTTTTGGAATTTATCCCTAATGGCTATGCCCTATTTGTCTATTTACGAGGGTTTTCACGTGGGTTTGAGTCCGTTCATGGGGTCCTACCGATCTGGGTTATGTTTGAGGCTTGAGGCGTAGCCTAGGGGAGGGGTATACAACGGTGTAGTGGTTTATAGTTTGAGTCTTCCGTGGGTCCTACCTCACATACCTTTCCACCATATAGGATCATGCAGGGTTACTATGGGGACATATTACCTTTTGTACACTCCTCTACACTACACGCTTCTTGCTTGAGTGTACTCTTTGGGCTTGTGAAGAGACTCTTCTCAGGTTGCTCGTATGCTGGTTGTACATACCGGTAGTATAAGATGCTGGTTAGGTTTTATTTCAATCTAGTATTTGTTTACTATCTTTTTGAGGATACTAACTACTTCCTATACTTAAATTGTTGATAGATTAGACATTATTTGGATTGTACACTTTTTTATGGTGTTCTATTATACTAGTTACGTTAGAGATCTAGGTACATGTCACGTTGGTCATGATTTTCTTATGACTCAGGTCTTATGGGTTATACCCTGATATCTGGTTTCTTTTCATACTTGTTATAATATATTGAAACTATTTCTTCTTGTTTTCTATTTAATCTCACTTAGCCTTGCTTACTCATGCTCGATCTTCCTATGATGCCTACTGGGTACTCAGTGTTTTGGTACTCATGCTACACTTCTGCATCTTTCTTTGATGTAGGCCGTACCGTGAGTCAACAGGGCGAGCGTGATTGTGTGAGTTGGCTTGCTGCTATTTTAAGAGACATGATGAGCAGTCAACGTTCAAGTTGATTGGTTTTCCTTTTGTTATTAGACTTTTCTTATTGGATTGTAGATAGTTGTTTAATAGTTTTTTCACCATTGTGGGTTGTATTTTTACTATTTTGTGTATAGATGTTTGACATCCATGAAACCAGGTTTTAGAGGGTTTGCTTTCATTTATGTGTTTCTATTTCTTCTTCTTCTCCTCCTTCTTTTTTTCTTTTCTTTGGCACTTGATACTGGCGTATCACTTAATGCTCTTGGACAGGGTTTAGCTTATCTTCAAGTGGGATATATATGCAATCACAACTCATTATTCGATCATGACAAACTGGTATCATAGCTCTAGGTTCATCACTATAGATGGATGTAAGAGAAAGAGTTTGGTAGGTCCCATGGAGCAGTACGTAGTTGCTCGTATCCTATATTTAGGAGGCTACAGTAATCTGTTAGAGGGATGAATTTCTTTTGAGTCTTCCGTGTGAATTCTCCATAGGTTTCCTAGTTATTTATCTTGGTTCTATTCTTTCATTTATGTGTTTCTAGTTCTTCTTCTTCTTCTTCTTCTTCTCCTTCTTCTTCTTTGCCTATCTTTGGTACTTGATAATGGCGTATCACTTAACACTCTTGGACAAGGTTTGGCTTGTCTTCAGGTGGGATATATACGCCTTCACAACTCAATATTTGATCATGAAAAAGTGGTATTATAGCTCTAGGTTGATCACTCTATCTGGATGTAGGAGAAAGTATTTTGTAAGTCCCATGGATCGGTACGTAGACATTTGTATCTTATCTTTAGGAGGCTACAGGGATTATTTATAGGGATGAATTTCATTTGAATATTCTTTGTGAAGTCTCCATTGGTTTTCTAGTTATTTATCTTGGTTCTACTCTTTTCACAAATGGTTCATATGCGTTCATCATCCAGAGATGATAATGCTCCCCTGCCTCCATAGAGAGCTCCAGTTTGGGGTGAGGTAGATCTAGATCCCATAGGCAAGGTCGGGATAGAGTTGAGTGGATATATCATATACCTATAGATCTACCTTTACCATAAACATAGCCACCTTCTGAAGAATCACTTAGAGATATATGGAAGCATATGTTTTCTATGTTTGGTAGAGCACCTACCGATGAGGGTCAGACTTCATCTTAGAGAGTGGCATTGAGTGCCCCATATCATACTATCAAGTTGATGCTACTGGCAGCCACAGTTCCTCTTCCACATCCTATTCTAGAGCCTCCAGTTCATCCTTAACTTTGTTGGCTTCTATCACACATGCAAGTGTACGTAGTCTTACAAGTAATACAGTGGCCCTTTCGATCCGAATATCGAACCCACAAGGACTTGGAATTGTGAATTATTTTTGTAAATGGCTCTTATAAGGAACTCAATATATATGTAATTGAAAGTAACAATAGAAGAAATTAATAGTTTTGTATTATTCTAATGTAACTAAGGATATGTAAATGAGAGTTGGGTGAAACAGTCAAGTATTGTTGATATAAGCAACTGTTCCAAGGCTATGGCATTGGAAACATTTGTATATAATCTTAATTTTTCATAAACATCATTATCTCTCTAATTGCGGGGTTGAAATTATGACTAGGGGTTAATAGTTCTCTACTCACTATTTTTAAAATTACACAACTACTTCGATCGACATAACATAAATGTATTATCATTATCTTCCCAATTTAACCAAGTGAGGAACTAAGTACACAATCAATTTGTAGCTACAATATATGTTCATTATTCTTATATTAGATTCAACAAACACAATCTCACTCCTTACACTTCCATTCGACTCATAAGATTACCGGATATGTGCACTATAGAACTTTGTAATTATTATAATGCGGCAAAGAGATTAGAACATATTAATTACGAAGTATAAGAACAATCAATGATGAGAAATAATTACTAGTTTTTATCAAACCAATACAATACAACATGTGCCAGCCATAACCCTAGAACTAGGGTTTTTATCTAAGAAAACAATCAATGATGGGGCTTATTTTCCTGCATTTCTTCCCTACTCATTTCGACTTCAATTCTCTCTTGATCTATATTCCTCAAATCTTCAAATGTACCTGCAATAGGCTAATCACATTGGTTAGTGATGCTACACCCATATTTGATAACAATATACTCAAAAAGCACATATTTTTTCTCAAAAATATATCAAAACATGGGAATTAAATAGCATTAAGCTATTTAAATATGCCTAAGACCAAGCATGCAGTTTCTATTATGACTTTTGAGGATCGAAAGATGCATAATCATTTTATGCATATGGGGCCTCCGAGATTCTCTGGTGACTCTATATAGGATCCTTATGATTTTATTGCAGAGTGTGAGGAGAGTTTGCAAACATTGGTCTTGAAGAAGACTCATGGAGTTGATTTCATTGGTTATCAGTTAGAATGGAAGTCTAAGGTCTGATGGAGAGAGTATAGAGACAGAAGATCAGTAGGGTCAGCACCTATGATATGGATTTATTGTGTAGATGCTTTCATGGATCAGTATATGCCTCAGAGTGTTCGCAAGGGATTTAGGATCAGTTTGTTGATTTTCAGCAGGGATCGATACTAGTTTTTGTGTATGAGGCTTGTTTCACTTATCTATTAAGGTACGGGAATAATCATATGCCAAAAGAAGTTGAGAGGATTTACCGTTTTGCAGCCGGGTTGAGATTAGATCTACATATGAAGGTCGAGTTGTTGATTTCCCAAGGTAGACTGTTGTTGGCAGTGGTTGATCATACTTTTAATATAGAGAGATTTTATTGCTCGGCCCAAGGGGGAAGCAATAATAGACAATGTTTCTAGGGAGATTTTTGTTTTCCTCGACCTATTGGGAGATGGTATGACATTCATAGGCCTCAGAAGCAACTACATCAGTAGCAGTATCAGGAACAAACTAGTAGACTGGTTCAGGCCTCCTTGCCATCATCTGATAGTAGTCAGTATGGACAGCCCTCTATGGGCATATTTAATAGGGTTCATGACTGTAGTGGCTAGGGTGGTTTATCCAGTGGTCCGATTAGGGTAGAGGCCATGGTTGTTATGGGTGTGGCGAGCTAGTCCACTTTTATAGATAGTGTTTGCAACGTCGGTTTATTAAGCCAGTAGCACAAGAGGTAGAGCCTTTTGTGGAATTATTGCCACTAACTAGAGGTGATCAGTTAGTGACTTGAGGCGGTTATGGTAGGATATAGAAGGACAGAGGAGGATATCAACAGGGTTTTGAGCACCGTCAATTTTATGATGTACCCAGTAGTGCCCGAAAAGAGGTTCCGCATCTTGGTTTTACATATTTTTATGTGTCTGTCTATTTTGTGCTCTGTTTGGGTGTTATGTGTGAGCTTTTACCTGCGCCCATGATTTTGGCTACTCCCGTAGGTGAGCCTATAGTGGTGGATTGTATTAGCCAAGCTTGTGATGTTACTATATAAGGGTTGGACACTCAAGCTGATCTTGTGGCTCTGTACATAATTGAATTTGACGTGATTCTAGGCATGCATTGTTTATGCTCTCATCATGCAGTCTTGGATTTGTTTTTCCAAAAAGGTGGAGCTATTGGTGCCTGGTATACCCCCAGTAGTATGGCAGGGTTGGCTACTCCCCTGTGCTAGTGATATATGGTATGAAGGACAGTAGATTCTTAACCAAGGGTTGTGTAGCTAACTTAGCTTATGTTTATGATGTGAATAAAAATCCTCATTCCATAAGTCTGTGCCTGTACCTAGAAAGTTTCTTAATGTTTTTCCCTAATAAGTTGCCTGGCCTCCCCCTCCCCTCCCACCCTCGAGCCTTTCTTTGATTTTTCTAAAGAGGTTGAGCTTCGTACCAGTACCATTTTGATTGAACCTTATTGTATTGTTCCAACAGAGCTCTGGGTACTCAGTACTCAGCATTACGATTTGATTGCCATAGGTTTAATCTATCCTTGTATTTCTCTGTGGCGTGCTTTAGTGTTATTTGTGAAAATTAAGAATTGGACTATGCGTATGTGTATCGACTACAAGCAGTTGAATAAGGTTACAATTACTAATAATTATCCTTTGCCACAGATTGATGACCTTTTATATCAGCTTCAAGGTGTCATTGTTTTCTTGAAGATTGATCCGAGTTCAGGTTAAGGACATCCAGAAGACTGTTTAGCGGACTCAATATGGGCACTATGAGTTTTTGGTTATGTCTTTTTGGCTGACTAATGCCCCAGTTGTATTTATGGATGTTATGACTAGAGTTTTAAGGTCATACCTAGACTCTTTTGTGATTGTGTTCATTGATAACATCTTGGAATACTCCCAAAGTCGAGAGAAGTATGAGGAGCATTTGAGAGATGTAAGTACTGAGAAACTCTATGTGAAGTTCTCAAAGTGTTCCATCCGGTTAGACTATCTTGCATTCTTGTAGAATGTTATATCTTTTGCAGGCATTAGTGTAGATCCAGGAAGGTTTCATCCATTTGTGATTGGCCTTGACCTGCTACCCCCTTAGAGGTTCGTAACTTTATTGGGTTAGCTAGCTATTACAAATTATTTATGTAGGGATTTTCATCTATCGAAGCTCCTAAGATCAAATTGACCCGGAAAGATGTTTATTTCTTGTGGTCTAAGGATTGTGAGTCCAGTTTTCTGAGGCTTAAGGATTTTCTCACTTGGGCACCAGTGTTGTCACTTTTGGTTGAGGTCCAACTGTATATAATTTAGTGTGATACCTCTGGTATTAGTTTGGGTGTGTACTGATGCAGTAGAGTAAAGTCATTGCATATGCTTCATGTCAGTTGGAGGTTCACGAGCACAACTATCCCACTCACGATTTGGTTTAGGCAATAGTAGTTCACAGAGTTTACTGACCACCGTAGCCTACAGTACATATTAAGTTAGAAGGAGCTCAATTTTAGATAGTAGAGGTGGGTTGAGCTTCTGAAGTATTATGATAGTTATGATTCTTTACCATTCGGGCAGAGTGAACGTTGTTGCAGACACCTTGATCTGGAAGGTTGTTAGCTTTGGTAGTTTAGCTACCATATAAGTTTCATAAAGACCATTAGTGTCATGACCCAATTTCGCGGATCATGATGGCACCTACTATACCACCAATAGGAGAATCAAACCACGTAGTCCGAATCTAATACGGAGGACTACTATATCACTTATGAAAAGCACAAGTATAATAATTAAAAGATAAATAAAGTGAAGAAGTTTAAGAATCAACAAATACCCAAAAACTGGTATCAGTGTCAAACGAAACCATTAAGTACAGAGTCAACAAGTATGAAATAGGTCTAATATAACTGTATCTCTAAAATATAGGGAGATTTAATAAAAATACCAAAGTTGAAGAGAAGCAGGTAAAAGCCGAACGCCAAGCTCACCCTGAGTCTTTGAAGAAATATAAGTTACACAAACCATTGGGGGTAACCACGATTGAGAACCTGTATTCAAATCTACACATATGCAGGTGTAGTATGAGTACAAGATATTGGAGCAACCCGTACCCAATAGGATTCGAGGGCCTGATAGACACATAACAATAATAAAAGCAGTAAATGATAGGGTACAAGAAAAGGGTCACGAAAGAAAATAGTTCAACAAGGGGAGCTAGCTACTCAAATAAGAATCAAGTGTCATATAGACTGATATCGCTAGCTAATCACATAACGAGATCTCATGAAATGAAAGAAAACATACTCGACATCCTTGTAATAAAATATGTGAATAATAACACAATAAATAGGAATCAAAGAAGATAGGAGTAAATCATGGACGGTATACCAGTATCCTCAAGTGAAAGAGTAAATAATTAAATAAGAGTGTAAGGCACAAATCCCACATAACATAAAGTAACAAGATAACCAACAGTGACAACTAAGAAGTAATTGGAATACTAAAATAAAGCAATTAAACGCTGGCAAGTCCCCCATAAGGAAGCGCATCATACACCGAAAACATACTCACCCATAGATCTCCCATCCGGTCTATGAGCACACTGAAGAAAATATGTATAGAAAAGTAAACATACACATGAATTTTATCAGAACCTCGCATTCCATTTTCTCAGAACCACAATGAATCACAACCTGGCACTTTGTGCCTTAAATCAATAGTATCCGCTGGCACCTTGTACCTCATATCAATAATATCCTCTGGCACCTCATGCCTTATATCAATAGTATCCGCTAGCCATACTCGACAAGTCAAGGCATCCAATGTCGGTATATCATAGTGTATCACCAATAGTCCTCAATAAATTAGATATCATTATGTTCCAATAACAAGTAGTAACATGTGTCTCAAAAAGTTGTACTCACTGTCGTATGGTGACAGACTCAAGTCCCAATGCTGTACTCACTATCGAATAGAGTCGGTCTCAAGTCCAAGAATTTATTATTAAAAAGATATTTCTCGATGCCAGGAGGTTAAGCCTGGATTAAAACAAGTAAAAATAGTGCTACCGGGTGCTCGATACAATGTCGAGTCTAAAATAGTAAAAGATAATTACGTAGATTATTATTAAAGTATTTCCATTTATTTCTTTATACCGCTATTAGACTTTGTTATCAAAATCATCCTCTAGTCATCATGGCTTAAAATCAGGTGATGATACTACCAACCCCAAAGCACTCTCATCGGAGCCATAGGCCCAACTCTCATGTATTGAATGCACAGTATATCAACAACATATATATCAATATATGATCATGTAATATTCACATCATATGCCTTGCACAAGTATCTCTAATCTATTTCTTGGTCACGAGCCCCATATCACTCAGGTGCCAACATATAAGTATCAACATGGAACGAACGAAGGAATTGTACGGGGTTACTATACAACCTAGCTAACCAGCCGTCAGACTCTATTTAGTACAGTTATTAAAGCTATAAGCCCAGAGATAGCCCCATAGAGCCTACCTATCATCCGATGACAAAGCACTGCAATTAAAAAATCTTACTCCGACTGATATCAAATAGTCTCCAAATGATCTGAAACTTGCGCTAATTAATTCTATATATTAATATAAGTCTAATGGTGTATTTTATGCTAAGTTCCAAACTGAGCCAAAAATCGGGCCTAAATGGGCTTGCGGGGCTCTCTTGCCAAAACTAAAAATAAATTTCACTGTGGGGTTTCCAAACGTGCTCCAAAATTGAGCACAATTTGAGTGTGGGAAGGACTTCAAAATAGCCCAAAAAGATTTGACCCTTACGAGGTCAAAGATTCAATCTTTATGAATTAAACAAAGGAATTACATTGTATTAACGATACTAGAAAAAAATATACTAGGAAAATGAAGAATTATGCCATAAATTATGGATTATGACATGATTTTTTTAACTTCATCAATTGGGGTTCATTAATGGATGAAATCAGGAAACGTAAGAATTAAAATGAAGAAAACTTAACCAAAAAGTGATGGAAATTGAAGAGCAATGATGAGGGAATTTTTCTTAGCCTTGGAATGATGTTAGGAGAGGTTTTCCACTAAAAAGGGTTAAAACGAAGTGTTTTTGCTAAAAAAAAATCAAGTATGGGGTAGTGTATGGGTCTTTATATGACTGAAAGGCATTTTGCGCTTCGCTATTGCGTACAAAAGTGTCACGATTATGAAGAGTAACTAAAATTGCTTATCATGATCTCAACCAAAAGGCCTCCCAATCTCGAAGGGTAATGCCTGCACCAGAAAACAACAATTTCTCAGAATTTTCAAATGGGGTTTTGAAAATGAAACAGAGTCTAAATTTGACAAAGCATATATGTTTTATGAGTGGAAATCATATTTCAGACTTAAAAAAATTGATGAAAATGATATTGGAGGTTGTTTAAGCAAAATTGATTCGCTACCAAGCCTTATCCAAAGCTAGAAAGTTTCTAACTTTCCACAAAACGACTCGAATCGAGCATGAACACCTTGAAAAGCATATGAAGGGTTAACCTAGCCTAATTTTACTATTCTGGAGCTGATGGAAGTGTCAAAATTCTGATCTGACACTCCGAATACCAAAATACCCCCCATCTCCACTTTAGGACTTAAACTTAACTAAAATCCACAAAAGGACATAAATTGCAAACGAAACCTCCAAAACACAAACTTCAGGTCAATCTTGAATTTTTTTGCATTCTGAAGCTAACAAAACTATTTTAATTTAATTCTGAGCTAATCTTAAAGGAAAGTTGACATTGGTCAATGAGTACTTAGTTGTAGGCTCTAAAATAGGGAATTTGAGATATTTCTCAACCGAGTCTCTAGGAATTTGAACTATCGGTCCCAGAAAGTCATAAATGACTTGGGGCAGCTACCGAAATGCTCTAGAATGAAAAATGTAACATATTTATTATAAATGACCATAAGGGTCATTACAATTAGCCTTGGACATTCAGTATTTGGCTAACCATTTGGTCAGATTGGAAAATTTTTATCCGATCCCAGTTCT
Organism: Withania somnifera; assembly: GCA_039654485.1. NCBI lineage: Eukaryota > Viridiplantae > Streptophyta > Magnoliopsida > Solanales > Solanaceae > Withania > Withania somnifera. The sequence continues at coordinate 2,217 of JBDJHY010495029.1, read as the reverse complement.
TGTACATGTTGAGTCTAGACTTACTCAATTTAATCAGATCCAACAATAATAATATGAGGGTAGATCTTTGGTTTGTATTTGAGAGTTGGTTCTAAGGGGTGATTATAGTGGTGCTTAGTCAGAATTTGACTATGTATTGTGGCTAGGCAACTATATTTGTGTTCCCATGTTTGATAATTTGATTCATACTATTCTTCTTAAGGCCTATTGCACCAGCTATTCTATACACTCAGGCATAGAAAATATTTAAAGATATTTGATATAACACTATTGGTGGCGTCGCTTGAGGTATGACAATATCGGGTTTGTTTCTCTATAATTAAACTACCAGTAGGTGATATTTGAGCATCATAGGCGAGCTAGTGTGTTGTAGAGACTCCATATTCCTGAGTGGAAGTGGGATATAATTACTAAGGATTTCATTTTTGGACTTTCTTATACTTCTAAGGGTCATGCTGCCAGATTGGCTGACTGAATCCACACACTTCCTACTGACTTCATCGTCTTTAGATGCCGAGAGACTTGTTGACTAGAATGTTAAAGAGATTCTCCTCCTACAATGATAGTTTTACAGATGAAGTTTCTTTATCCTTAATTCTTAACTTTTGCAAATGAAAGTTTCTTTAGTGGGGGATGTTGTAATGACCGTTAGGGTCTTTTTCAGTTTTTTAGAATTTCCTCTATGTTTAGAGCATCTCATAACTTTCCCAAGTCATTTATGACCCTATAGGATTGGTGGGCTGGTTCCTTGGCAGTTTCATAAATTAAATTATTTTAATTATTATGGCTTCATTCCTTCAATATCTTGAACGATCATGAAGGGTGATGTGGTGAAGTTTCGCGATCACGTGTCCTGTGCTATGATAGCTGCATCACATGGATGGTCTATATATATGTTTTATTCTTATTTTTTATAAGAGTTTCTCCATTTTTCTTATTTTCTCTCAAATCTAGAGCTTTAAATAGGATATTTTGTGTTTTTTATCCATGGAACCATATCTTTGTGATTCTACGATCAATTCTACTATGTAATTATTTGATTTCTCTATAGTTATAAGTTTTATATGTTATACAAACTTTCTAGGGATTTTTTTCTCATTATAATCTATTGAATTGAGCCCTATTTTGTACCAATGCCTCATGAACTATGCTCTACATGTTGGTATAAATATTTTAATTTTTCAAGATACTAGGTTTTACGGACCCATTTTTAGTTAGAATTCCGACCCCACTATTTCTATAGAAATATGGGCCTTTTTTTACCCATATTGACACATGGGTTTGTTTTTTCTAGCTTCGTGCGATTTTGAGCTTTGTTTTTGTTTCTTCAACATTTTGTGAGCTTTTCAAAGGTGTCGCCAGAATCCAGGTAGGCTACAGTTTTACTTATCTTAGATTAAGTGTTTAGTATTTTGCATTCGTGGTAAATTTCTAGTTCAGGATAGGGTTACTAGTGTTGGGCCCCATTACAGTTGTTTTCTTGTCCTACAGCTATCCTATGGCCTTAACGTTTATGTTACTTACCTAGGGCTACGTGGCCTTTCCAGCATGTTTCACATCGACTCTAGAATGTAGTTGAGGTTGTGGAGGGGATCACACCGGTGTTTAGTGCTTAGTAGCTATCCCCTGGTTTATGTTGGTGGCTTTAGAGCTAATCTAGGCAGGAAGATTATTTTGTATCGCAAACATGTATTGATATCTTAAAAGGTAACTTGGTCTTTGCAGAGTAATAATCAAAAATTAATTTCCTATAGGGTTACTGTACTTCCACAACTTCTGGGCAATGTGAAGCTATTTCCTCAGATTTTCTCACTATCATTGTGCTTTTTATTGATATTGCCTATATGGTAACAGTTGGGTTTTACTACGACTTAGTTTTGTCCACGTGGTTGGACTTCAGTTTTTACTAAGATATGATATACGTATGACCCCAGGTTTTGGAATTTATGTCTTGTGACTATGCCATATTTGGCCCTTTCTGTGGGTTTTGCATGAGGGTTAAAGTTGCTCTATGGGCCTTGCCTACCTCTTTTTCTATGCTTGATGCATGAGGTGTAGCCTACGTAAGGTTATATGGTAGAGTAGTGTCTTAAGGTTTGAGTACCCCATGGGTCCTACCTCAGATATCTTTCCATCGGAGGAGGAGCATGGGGGGTTATAATTGGGAAACATTTACTTTTATGCATCCCTCTGCACGTCATAATTCATACTAGAGTT
>JBDJHY010494924.1:0-17253 GCA_039654485.1 Withania somnifera | reverse complement strand
CACACTCCTTCATGTAATAACTCTAAATCTTAGACCTTATTAACAAATACTAATTAAAATATCCTAGATTTCATTGGTGAAGTTACAAAGATAATAATTGGAATCAACTGGATTCTAATTTAGCTATGTTGATATACTAATTGGAATCATCAATATATCAATTGGATCCAACCCAGTAGTAAAATATTAGAATGGCACGATGGAGAGAAATAAAGGGAAACAACTTCCACATGCCTTATAGCCTTTTGATGATTAGGTGTTGGTCCCTACACACCAATCTTCAGAACTCTACTTGACATTTCTCTTGCACTTTTAGGACTGGTGAACCTAGGCTCTAATACCAACTATCACGACCGAACTCAATGGGCCGCGTGGGCACCTAAACTATCTTAAGTACCTAGGAGAACCCTTTACCACCCAACACTTTCTAGTGTGAAAGACTTTTATTTTTTAATAAAATATTGAAGTAAAATATATTAAATAAAGATGAAATACTAAAATAACCTTCAATTTTTTATTACAAACTAATACTATATTTTAACTACCCCAAGACCTAGTCAGATGAACATGAGCTCATATTATAGAGTAATTCAGATAATAAAATAAGTAAAGAAAAGACTCCACTTTTTCCAGGAATAAGGTGCAGACGTTGGTGCTGAGTATCATCATCAGTCTAGAAAACTAAGTTTCATCAAGTCTACACCCCAAAAAGAGATACGGAAGAGTAGGGTCAGTAAAAAATATGTGTACTAATAGGCATCATCAGTCGACCAACGTTAATCCACACAATCATAAAATTGAATCAAATAGAAGAATTATAACATCTTAATAGAATAACATCAAACTCAGGTTATATTAGCATCATCATATTTTACCAATGTAAGTTACAACATTCCAATTATTCTCCTAATCATGTGGTATGATGTTTATCACCAACACACTGTAGTCCTATATTTGTATTATCAACCTCATTTCATCCTTAAACCACCACTATCACTCCTTTTTCATATTCTTTCTTCTATTATAATTACCCACATCTAATGGATTAACCCAATAACTACAGGTAATCCGTATTAAACCCTAGGGCTAAGCACCAACAGCTCTCTTATAGCATCATAGAATAGCAAATAATCAATTAGATATGCTAGGACTCTAACAAGTATAAGGTATCAAGCCAACCATTATATGATAACTAAGCATAGAGTTTCACCATGACCCTGAATGTCATTTTTGACTTTTTCCATAATATTACCATTTTACCCTTCCTAAGAGTTTCCTTGAGTTATATTTGTTCCATTTGTGGAATTGATTTTGAAACTGGAGCTAGAAGTTGAAACTTTTAAAGTTTTTCAGTTCTCGGAGGCCTTTATGTTGAAATATATTACTTTTAACCTTATTTGGAGTTCTGAGTCTCAGAATGGAATACTGTTAGTTCAATCAACTTTGGAATATGGATAATAGCCTAAGAGGGCCTTTGAATTTAAGTTATAGTCTTTTCGTGTTGATTTTAGCTTATTTGATGGGATAAAGTTGAGCTTTCGATCAAAAATTGACTTTTGTTAATATTTGATATTTTTGATGCTAGTATTCAAATTATGATGATTTCATTAGATTTTGGAGTTCATTTATGCGCTCGGAGGAAGTTATAAACATTTTCTAGAAATTTAAAGAGAATTCGTCTTTTTGAGTAAAGTTTTAATTTTTAGTAACCTTTGTGGGTATCATGCCAAGAAGATCTCAAATTCATATTTTGATTGTTTCATTAAGTATGAAACATAAAATTTAGTAGGATAGTATACATGATTTATGCGTACGGGATTCTGAAAGAATCTAACGGTCCTATTGGAGATTACATCGAATGTTGGTTTTTGTCATGTTTCAGCAGTTCTGGTGTAACCATTTCGTTCTTGTGAAAGCGTCAGGGCACCACAAATATGAAAAATAGATGTTTTGTTCACCGCGAATAGAGTCAGGGCACCACAAACACAGTGAGTGTTTCTTCTGAGGTTACTGTGAAAATAGTTAGTAGACCATGAACATGAAGAGAATGTTGGGGCATAATTTATTTTACTCAATGCAAATGCAATGGTGTGCCGTGAATGTGATGAGTTAGCTGACAGTGAATAAATCCCTATTCACAATCTTCTTTCCCTATTTTCACCATTTTTGACTTAGAGAGCTCATTTGAGGTATTTTAAAGGATAGTTTTAGAGGTGGATTACTTGGGTAAGTTTCTTAAAACTAAATCTTCGATTACCTACTAATTATTTCTCAAATTTAACATTAAATTTTCGTAATTTTAAGGATAAAAGTTTGGAATTTTGAGGAAAACCTTGAGTTTGTATATTTGAGTTTTAAGGGTCAATTACTACCCTATTTTTTGTTAAAAATTTATAGTGATGATCCTTGAAATATGAAAAACTTGATTTTCAATAAAAAATTTAAAAATTTATGGACCCTTATTTTTTGCTTTTTGGGGGGTGATTTTGAATCCGATTTAAAAAATTTAGTATGGGTATAAAAGTTTATATTTTGTTATGATTAACTCATATTCATTATATATTGTAGAGTTAGAGGTTCAGCGCAAGCGGAAGGCACTGACTTGATTGTATTTTCTCTATTTAAGACTAGTAGAGGCTTCACTCTATTATAAAATGTTGTCGAATCCTTATTATATGTTATTTACTTGTAATTAGGAGTAGTAGAGATTATCTGGGGGTGTACGCATGTGTAGAGTTACGAGTATTTACTAAGTTACCAGAGTCAAGCATGCAGGGTCAAAATAATGGAGTAAAAATAATGCTAATGTTTTATTTTACCTATCCCCTATTGGGTTGGGATATTGTACGATTATTGTTACACCCGGATATAGTTTTATGTATTGTTTGACACTGATTTATGAAAATGGACGTGTATGGGCTTTATTCCCATAGTTTAAGATTATGATTGATATAGTTTGCATGTGTGGGGGCTTGTTGATTTATTCACATTTGTTTAGCAATATTTCTCCCTAATTTTGATAATTGTATTATTATTAGATTTTGGCACTTGAATCTCAGTCTTTATGAGAGTTTGATGATAATATAGTACCTAATCTTTCCAATCAAAGGTTGATCTTGCTAGCTGAGTCTGATGTGATAAAATTGTCTACTCTTTCCAGTTAATCTAATATGACTAAATGAACTGATCTTTCCAGCTGGGTCTTAGGTAATAGTTAGTACATGTTTTAATTAGACCTTATTGGTCCTGACCATACTAAATAATGGAAGGTGTGTTCAGTGAGTTGATTATTTACTATGGTACTAATTTTATATGCTCTTGTGATTGAAATGAAAAGCCTCTTGAAGTGATCAGAAGTGATTAGAAATGTCCTTAAAGATGATTTTTTTAGGAGAATTAATGGATCTAGATGAGATCAATAATATGAGATGGTTGAGACTGATGTTCAAAGATTGTGTTTTTGGCCTATTCTTATTAGTATCCATCCCATGAGTTGTTTTATCAATTGCATCGGATGTACCCTTATTGCCACAGTTAGAATTATGGAATGGGAACTAATCGAGGTCTTGTGAACTCCACCTATAAGGCCTTACAATAATGAATCGGGTATCACCCCAAAAGTTGTGAAATGGACTCGAGCAGGAGGACTCTCTGAATGCTCTAAGGTTGCGATTACAAATTTGATATGAGTTGTGTATTATCAGCTGAGTATAGATTCATTAGTGAGTTGATCGATAATTTATGGTTGACATTATATAGTATGGAATTGGATTCGATTACTATAGACACTCTATTTTTGTTAATTCATTACTAGTTCAGTTTTAGTGCTTATTATTTTTATCTTCCCTATGTACTATATCTATTATTTATTTTTATTATAATTTGTTTGTGCTATACTGATTTATAGCTCGGAGTCTGGAGTATTGTAGTTGTGTTGATTGGAGTAGTTGGTGATTTTTCACCATTTTGTTTTAGTGCTAGACCAGAGATACTTTCTGGGTAGCTTTTTTTTATTTGGTAATCATTTATTGCTTTTCTACACTTGTGTAGGTGTAGAGTACAGTGTAGTTCAATTATCTTCCTTTCAATCAAGTTCGAGGCTAGAGAATTTAGAGAGTCGAGGTAGCTGTTTGTCATCCAACATATTCCCAAACTCTTTTATTTTTGTATTAGATCCTTCTTAAGGATCCTAGATATTTGATACTTATTTATTTCTTATATTTAGAGGTTTGTACACATTGACTCCAGTTTCTAGGTGGTTATTTAGTGTTATTTCATATTTTACCTTCTTTTTCTCAATAATTCATTATTTTTCTGTACTTACCCTTGTAGAAATTATATTTGATTACCTAATCTAGGTGGGTTAAGGCATGTTCTATCACGACTTTGGATTTTTGGTCGTGACAAGTAGGTATTAGAGATCTAGGTTCATTTGTCTCACAGTGTACAAGCCAAGGTTTAGTAGATTCTCACAGATCCCTATGGAGACATCCGCCACTTACCTTGGAGAGGCTACAAAGCTTTTAGGAAGTTTTTCCCTTAGTTACTTCATTCTCATATTATGTTATGTTTTTTTTGAGTTTTAATAGGAGGTTTGTTTTGTGGTACATGGCTAGGACTAGGTATGTAGTGAGAGCTGAGGTCGTCTCTTCTGAGAAGGCCTTGACTAGGGGTCAGGGATATGCCAGAGGATCAGGAAGAGTTAGATCCCAATGTTCTTCTCCTGTGAGGGGCCAATATAGGCCAACATCGCCTTAGCCAGAGGTTCATAATGATAAGGGATAAGTAGCTCTAGAAACTATTGCTATGACATTGATTTAGGAGACCTTAATTTGGTTATTTGGTGTGTTGGATAGTTTAGCTCATGGTGGAGGTGCATCTAGCACACACCGAGGCTTCTAGGATAGTGTAGAATCTCATACCCCAAGTTAGTAGTAACATGTTCCTATGGTACATGACCCATTTGGATAGCTACCCAGTTTCACAAGGATGGGGATATACACTATCGAGTTTTGGAGCCCCAGTTGTTCTTAGAGAAGCTATGTCAGGTGACGAGCAACATCATTATGACAAATTTAGGAACACAGATTCTTAACCTTTCAAAATGGTAGAGTGGACATTGCTGTTAACTATTTATCTACTTGCAGGGAGTTGTAAGAGATTGTGATATGGTATACTCACACGAGGTTTTGTACATCTCCTTGTAGTTGCATGGTCTAACTGATAGTGATTGCGGTCTTTATGTAGTAAATAGGCCATCTAGGTCACTTTCTGTTACTTGGAACAAGTTTGCTCAAGGTTTCTATGATAGGTATGTTCCTTGGAGTGTGAGAGAGGAGAACCAATGTAGATTTGAGGCTTTTTCTCAAGGTGACATGAAAATAGGGATGTATGAGTCTTTATTTATGCTTTATCTAGATATGATGGTTCACTTCTCTCCAATCCAGCTGAAAGTATTCATTAATTTTTTTCAGTTTAACATATACAATTTGTATGGAAGTATTTATATTCTCTAGTCAAGGGGAATTGTTTGATGATATAGTTGGCGCAACCAATGACGTTGAGTTGATTGAGAAGGAGGAGTTTGGGGAAACAAAGGGTAAGAGTCCTTATATAATTGGAGAGCTTTCTGGTACATCATCTGGGGGTAGAGGTTCTTTTATTTAGTGGATGAGTCTTCACCTACCCCAACATAGTATATTTTGGAAGCTATGTAGGCTTCAATGATGGGATTTCCTAATCATAGAATTTCTAGTCTAGATCATCTTCCCCGATATTCCCAGCATAGGCAGTGAGGTCGTAGTTTCCACCAGGGACCAATGATTCATCCCTGTATATTTTAGTCCCTAGGTCTTTCTTTTTTTGTGGAGATTCAAGTCACTTGATGAGGCATTGCCTACATTCTGGTCATGGATCCTATCCCTTTTCACAGTATCCAGCTAGAGCACTAGTGCCTCCGATGAGGGGTCAGGGCAGAATGATTCTAGAAGGGGTGATGGTAGGGATGTGAACTGTACAGTCTGGTAGGGGTGATGGTAAGGATACATTTCCTATGGATTCAATTAGAGGAGATATTACTGTCGGTAGTGGCAGGGGTCATTACTATCCATTTCCAGGTAGATGTAATGACCCTTTCAGTCATTTTTGTGATTTTGAATTTTCATGAATTCTAAAGCTTTTTTGTAGAAAAACTAAGTCATTTATGAATTATCGAAATGGGTGGTTCGCTTCTCGGGTCATTCGTTTGGTTGTTATGTCTTTTTCCTTGCATTTGAGCCTTTAGAATTAAAATCATTAACTTTGCTTAATATTCTATAAAAATAATCTCGAAATTGAATTCCGACAGTTCCATTAGCTCCATAGCTTAGATTTTGGTCTAGATGGACTCTTGGTTCGAGTACGGGAGCTTTGGTTTTTATTTTATGCGAAATCTCATGTATTATATGCTTTAAGTTGCCATTTTGGAGCTTGGATGGTCATTTTGTGATCGGAGCATCGAATTGAAAATCAAACAATGCCATTAGCTTTGGAATATCAATTTTGGGTTAGGTGATATGTTCATTCAGAATTTTGTCCAACTGGACTCATTTCGAGTATTTGGCTGGAAAGTTGGTTATTTTGGCATAGAGTTGACTTTAGTCAATATTTTGTCGAAACAACCTCGGACTGAGATTTCATCTATGTCTCTGATTCCAAAATGTTATTTCCATATAGGTAGAATATTTGGTTTGTGACCATCAGGTTTTGGATGCGTTTTAATCATCGCTCACAAGTTGCCAAATTTCCTTGAACGGCTTTCACTAGTGCCAACAATTTTGGTCATTGCAATAACGGGCCCTAGGTCGTGATTATGTGGATTTATTTTTTAGGACTTCGCGATCAAGGTAGTCCCTTCGCGGTCTTGTAGCTTTGACTCCCCCTTTGATCAGAATGTCTCCTCACGCGATGACGGTCCCATCTGAGAGTTTGCCTTCGCTATCACGGTTAGTATGACATGATTGCTAAGAGCAAACTTGCTAGGTATAAATATTTCTCAAACCTGATTATTTATTATTTTGCACATCTTCTTCAATTCCAAACACTAAAAAATCACTATTAGAATACTTGGATCCTTGCATGATCTTGTGGTGATGTCAGAACCATAATTTCTTTGATTCTTTATAAGTTTCCACATTAATTACATTGAATTTCACTAGAAAATCCCAAAGTTATTCTTAACTTTATTTGATTTTTCAAGCCATTTTCTTTCTCATCTTAGCTCTAAATTTTTAGTATGAGTTCCCTATTATATGGGGAACATTTTGATACCCTTTGTTTAATGTTTTGGGTTCAAAGGCCCGTAGGCTTGTTTTGACTCATTTTTTGACCCTAGATATTTTCAAAGCTTCATGGGTACCACTGGTTTTATATTAATGTCTAGATTACTTTTTTGATAGTTGCGTGATCATTGGAGTTCGTTTGCATATTCTTGGTGAGTTGGAGCATTTTGAGCATTCTTCTATGCCGTATTTTCTAGTTGTTCAACAGAGGAAAAGTAGGCTATGCTTACAATCTTAGATTTTCTTATATGGGGAATAATTGCGATGAATATACATCCTTGGGTTGATATTTTTAGGTTGGCACCTATGACCCTATCCGCTTCTTTAGTATGCCTCTTGGCTATGTATTGTTGTTGCATTTGTGATGATAGTTACCCTACAACACTGAGTGTTCTTGATAGACTTTGGAACATAGATGGTGGGTAATTGAGAATGTATATGAGTCCCAGACATTGACTTAGCTAGTTGTGCTTGCTGCAAACATTGAGCTTGTGTAAGGCCATAAGGCTTGCTCGTGATATTGTTTGTGGTTGAGCATATCATCATGAAAACTAATTTTGTTGCATTTGTTTCCACTATTTATAGTAAAGAGACCGATATCACTGATTTGAAACCTTGCATGGCCTTGAAGTCCTGTTTTTGGTATTATGAGATTAAGATGATGTTTACCAGCTTTTGATGATAATTGAGATAATAAAGACTTAACCATTTTTTTTGAGACATTACTAGGATTGGTAAGATGAGTACTAGAAATTGATCATTCATATTGATTTAGACTTTGAAAATACCCTTTGATTGCATATATTTATTTGTCCTCGAGAAAGCCCGAGCGACCTAAACTGATGATTTATGCCAACTCCAAACTTGTGAAGCCTAGGCATCGTTATAGACTGTATTAGATCAAGACTTGGTGAAGCCGACACACATATTAAGATTGTATTATATCCATAGTTGGTGAAGCCCAAGCATCGGTAGAGATTGTATTAGCTCTAGACTTGGTAAAACCCGAACATCTGTTGAGTTCATAGTGATTAGGCCTAGGAAAGACCCGACCTTTTTATGAATTCAATAATATTATGAGATGAAAGTTCAAACCTAGATAATTAGTGATATGGTATGCCCGGGGCCCTCCATGGAACCTGTCGACTCGACACTAACTTGTATATGACTCTAGGAGAGGTATACAGTATGAATACAAATATTTGGGGAAGTCCCTCCATGGATATTCCGCATGCCAAACCTACGAGTATCGAGTGAGAGCAATACACAATTATATTTCACATATTCCAATTGTATACATGTTTGTGTTTACTTTTTGCACTTGCTTTCTTATTTATACCTTCCAATTATATGGGTGGCCAGGGGGTGATATATATTTTTTTGTATCTCTCAGTATTATGGGGTTCCGTGGAGACTTTCTTTTACTTATTACTATTTCTTTTAACTTTTATGAGATGGGATTATAACTGCTAGTTTGCTATTATGATTTCTCTAATGATGTATATGTCGTTTGGATACCTTTTCTTTCTTATTATTTGAGGTTATCGGTATACCACCATATCTATTATTCATATTTGATCATGAAGTCATGTATTGTCCTTTCTTGTTGTACTTGAACCTTTGCTGTTGTGGCTAGTTGCTCATGATATTTACCAGCTATACTCCATTAGCGAGCCTCATTACCTGATCTATTTGTTGAAATACATAATTTGTCTTGCTAATCTGTTTATTTATTGCCTTTATTTCTTATATATTTCTAGTTGGCCTAGCCTACTTGCTACCCATTATTTTGGTACTCATAATACACTTCAACGTCTTTTTGGTGCAGATCCTAATATGAGTGGTCAGCGTGATCCTTGATTGAGCCTTATTTTGTTACTGAGGTAGAGGACTACTCTTGGTGTGCGGAGCTGCTCTTTTGTCTTTCCTATTATTTTCTTTTTGTTATTGTATCGAGATAGACATTCTATTTCCATTACAGACTTTATACTCTGGTTTTGGTGGCTCATGTACTTGGATATTAGGTTTTGGGGTTGTTGTTGATTGATTTTAGACTTTTGTTTATCCCAGTCTATTGTTTATATCTTATCTTCAACACCCAGATTATTATCATTTCTTTACATAATATTGGGTGGTTCTCCTACAATGGGAAGTAGGCGACCTTATGACCTAAGAAATTAGGTCATGATAGTAGTCCAAATATTGAGGCCTTTGATGTAGTGATTATAGGTATTGTCCCCGTGTATCACCGACATGCTTAGTATTATTTGATCTTAGATATATATATTCATATTTTCTACATATATTTTTTACTAGATTTGATATGATGAGTAATTGTCTATCTATCCTTACAAATGTTTCTAAACTTATAGGAGAGTCTTTTATGGTGGATCAGATATATCCATCCTATATTATTTTCTATGGAGGGCTACGATACTTGGGTAAATCTGATCATTCATGACATGGTAGATTTTGACATCATTTTTGGAATGGAATATCTTTCTCCTCACCATGAAATCTTTGATTTTTATTCCAAGATGGTTACTTTAGACATGCTTAGTATTTCAAAGATTAAGTGGAAGGGTTTCGTACCTAGAGGATGACTAATAGAGGTTGTCTCTCTTATTTGGCCTTCATAGATGACATTAGTGTTGATACTCCTCCTTTGGATTCTGTACTAGTCGTTCATGAGTTTCATGATGTCTTCACTACAAATCTTCGAGGTGTCCCCCTGATCAGGACATTGATTTTTCAATTGATTTTGTAGCTAGGACCCAAGACCTTTTCTATTCCCCATATTATATGGCTCCAACCGAGTTAAAGGAGTTGAAGACTTCAGGTTTTTCTCCATAGGGGTTTTATAAGACCGAGTATATGATTGTAGGTTTTCCTATTTTGTTTATGAAGAAGAAAGATGGGTCGATAAGGATGTCTATTGACTATAGGTAGTTAAACGGGGTTATATTAATTATAAGTACCCTCTTCCAAGGATCAATGATTTCTTTGATTATTTGCAAGGTGCCTCGGTGTTTTCTAAGATAGACTTGAGATGGAGCTACCATCAGTTGAGGATTAGGGCTTCGTATGTCCCTAAGATAGCCTTTAGGACCACCACTATGGTCAATAAGAGTTTTTGGTAATGCCTTTTGGTCTGCCAAATGACCCTGCGATGTTCATAGAGTTGATGAATGAGGTATTTCATCCTTATATAGATTCTTTTATTATTATCCTTATTGATGATTTCTTGGTATACTCGAGGAGTGAGGCGAACCATGTTCAGAACTTATGGATTATACTTCAGCAGTTAAGAGAAGAGTGGTTGTATGCTAAGTTTTCCAAGTGTGAGTTATGGCTTAACTTCATGTTATTCTTGGGGAACTTGGTGTCAATGAGGGTATTATGGTAGATCCATCCAAGATTGAGGTAGTCTGTGGTTAGACTAGGCCTATTTCCCCTATAGAGATTTATAGTTTTGTTAGGTTAGCAGTTTATTATTGTAGATTTATTCATAGATTTTCTTCTATCACATATTTATTGACTCGGTTGATCTAGAAGAATGTTGTGTTTAAGTAGTAGGATGAGTGTGAGAAAAGTTTTCAAAGGCTTAAGGCCTTATTGGCTTCAGCCCCAGTCTTGACCTTGCCTGTAGAGGGTGAGTCTTTCACCATATATTGCGATGCTTCTAGAGCTTATTTGGGTGGAGCATTGAGGAAAAAAGGTAATGTAATTACTTATTCCTATAGACAGTTGAAGACCTATGAAAAGAACTGCCCTATACATAATCTTGAGTTAACAACCATGGTATTGTGTTGAAGTTATGGCATCACTACTTGTATGGATCTCCTTATGAGGTATTCACCAACAACAAGAGTCTTCAGTACATCTTAGTCAGAGGGATCTGAACTTGAGGAAGCGGTGGTAGATTGAGTTGCTTAAGGATTATGAGATAACTATTCTATACCACTCGGGTAAGGATAAAGTAGTAGCCGATGCTTTGAGTAGGTAGTCAGAGATAACTATATCCTTGTTTTGATTTGACCAGAGGTATGACCTTTAGCCAGGGGGATCCAAATTTTGGAAAATATTTTTATGCGGTTCCAGATTTCAGACAAGTGTGGTATCATTGCTTTTATTGAGCCCTGTTCATCACTTATGGAACATATTAGGAATAAGCATTTTGAAGATGAAAAATTGTGCATTAACAGAGATAATGTGTTAAGGGAGAGGAAAAAGAGGCATTTCTTGACCCGAAAGGAATTTTTAGGATTGGTAGCAGGAGATGTGTGCCAAAGATGGGTGATTTGACTAGATTGATAATGAGATAGGCATATAGTTCGACTTATTCCATCCATCCAGGGGTATAAAAGGCGTACCTTGATTTGAGCTAGCATTACTGGTGCTTTGGTATGAAAAGGGATATTGCATAATTGGTGGCTAGATGTTTGAACTGTCAGAGAGTTAAATTCGAGCATCATAAGCCAGGTGGAGTGTCATAGAGGATTCCCATTCCTTCATGGAAGTGGGAGAGAATCACCATGGAATTTTTTGTGCGATTACCTAAGACTATGGGTGGATGACCATCTTAACAAATCTGCCCATTTTAATCTTCTCAAAGTTGACTACACAACCGAGAATTCAGCTGAGAATTACCTTAGTTACATTATGCGGTTACATAGAATCCCTATTTCTATTATCTCCAACCATGGATCTTTTTTCAGTTTATATTTTTGGAGAACATTGCAATGTGGATTGGGTTATTATCTAGATATGAGCACAACCCTTCATCCTCAAAATGATGGACAATATGAGTGAACTATTCAGGTTTTGGAGGATATGCTACAGGCCTGCATCACTGAAATAAGAATTTACCCTTGCCGGAGTTTGATTATATCAACAACTCTCACTCCAATATTTAGATGGTACCTTTTGAGGAATTTCTTGGTAGGAAATGTGGATCTCCAATCGGCTGGTTTGATTGCATTTGAGGTGGGGGACCTAGACATAGATCTTCTTCGTGATGCTATAGAGCAGGTCTGAGTCATTCAGAGCCGATTGTTGATAGCCCAAAGACGATTAAAGAGTTATGAAGATAGAAGAGTTTGACCCTTAGGGTTTATAAAGGGTGACCATATTATTCTAAAGGTATCATCCATGAGGTTGTAATGAGTTCAAGAAGAAGGGAAAGCTCAAACCTAGATTTATTGGCCCATTTGAAATTCTGAGACGAGTTGGGAAGTGGCATATGAGTTGTATTTTCCACCTAACTTATCAATGGTGCATCAGGTATTCCATTTTTTAATACTTCAGAAGTATACTCCTGATGATTCTCATGTGGGTATTCTTGACAAGAAGGTGAGAAAGTTGAGGACTTAGAAAATTGCTTCCATAAAGGTTCGGTGGAAGAATTACCCAGTTTCAAAGGATACATGGGATATTGGGTCTGATATTCATGCTAATTATCAAAAGATTTTTTAGATTTCATGTATTTTCTATCCCTTTATTTTCAAGGATGAATATGATTTTTAGATGGATAATGTAATTACCATTTTATCCTTCTCTAGAGTTGCCCCCAGTTATATTTGTTCCATTTGTGGGGTTGGTTTTGAAATCAGAGCTAAAGGTTGTCAACTTTGAGAGGTTTTCAATTTTTAAAAGACTTTATGTCGAAATATGTGACTTCTAACCTCATTCCAAGTCTCGAAATGGAACACCACTAGTCTCATAAACTTAAGAATGTGGAAATTAGCTTAGGAGGGCCTTCGTTCTAGGATTTTTGTGTTGACTTTAGCTCATTTAATGGGATAAAGTTGAGTTTTATTCTAATGTTCCACTTTTGCCAATGTTTGATGTTTGGATGATCGTATTTGAATTACAAAGATTCCATTGGATTCGGGAGGTAATTTTTGGGCAAGGAGGAGGTTCAAAATATTTTTAGAAAGTATCATGGGAAAATTCATCTTTTTGAGTAAAGTTTCTATTTTTAGTAACCTTGGATGGTAGTAGGTCAAGGAGTCAGAGTTATATTTTGATGGTTAGATTATATCTTGAGCGTTGAATTTAGTGGGGTAATATATATGGTTTGTGTACACGGGGGGTTCTAAATGAATATCGAGGGTCCTATCGAAGACTAGATTTCATGTTGGTTGTTGTCATTTTCAGTTGTTCTGCTGCAATGATTTCGTTCTCCGTGAACATGGTGGGGGCACTTTGAACACGGAGAATACATTTTTTTTCACCACAAACATATTCACGGAATTATTAACTCGGTGCATGTTTCTTCTATAGGTACTGCAAAGAGCATTCTAGGTACCGATTTAGTTTACTCATCAGAAATGCAGTCGTGTACCGCAAACGCGGTGAGTCTGCTGATAGTGAATAAATCACTATTCACGAGCTCCTTTCCCCATTTTTACCATTTTTTACTTAGAGAGCTTATTCAGGATATTTTCAAGGATAGTTTTCGAAGTGAATCACTTGGGATAGGTTCTGAAACATTAATTCTTTTATTACTCATTAATTATTCCTCGATTTTAACATCAAATTGGTGATTTCAAGGTATGAAACTTTGAGATTTTTTAGAAAACCCTGAGTTTGTATATTTGAGTTTTGAGGGTCAATTACTACTTTGTTTTTTTTATAAAAAAATGATATTTATAATC
The DNA here is from genome assembly GCA_039654485.1 of Withania somnifera. Taxonomy (NCBI): domain Eukaryota; kingdom Viridiplantae; phylum Streptophyta; class Magnoliopsida; order Solanales; family Solanaceae; genus Withania; species Withania somnifera. The sequence continues at coordinate 3,275 of JBDJHY010494924.1, read as the reverse complement.
CATGAAACATGGAAAACTTGATTTTCAACGATTTTTAAAAAAAATTAACCCTTAGTTTTTTCTTTTGTCCGGCGATTTTTGACCCGATTTCAAAAATATAAATATGAGTATCAAATTTTGTATTTTCTTATGCTTAGATCATTTTTATTTGATATTATGGAATTAGAGGTTTGGTGCAAGGGGTAGGCACCAACTTGATTGGATTTTCTTCATTTAAGGCAAGTGGAGGATTGACCATATTAAAATGTTGTTGAATCCTTATTATGTGTTATTCACTTGTAATTAAGAGTAATGAGGGTTAATTGGGGGGGGGGGGATGTTTCGGTAGTGTGAAGTGATGATTATTCACCTGGACATTAGAGTCAAGAATGCGAGGTTAAAGCAAAGGAATAAAAACAATACTAATGATTTCTTTTACATACCCCCTATTGAGTTTTGTTGTTGTACGATTATTGTGATCCCCGGCTGGGGTTTCATACATTATTTTATATTGATTTATGACAATTTTTTTGTGTGGGTTTTATCCCCATGATTTGATATTATTATTGATAGTTCTCCTATGTGGGGGCGATTTGATTTATTCACATTTGTTGTGACATATTTGACCTAGATTTTGATGATCCTATTGTTGTTGGATTATGGCACTTGAATCCAGTCTTATGAATGTTTTATGATAATATGGTACCCGATCTCTCCAATAGAGGTTTGAGGTGATAGGTTTACCCCATCTTTCCAGCTGAGTCTGATGTGACAAAATTGTACCGTCTTTATAATTAATTTGATGTGACTAAATGACATGATCTTTCCAGCTAGGTCTGGAGTTACAAGTAGTACGTGGCTTAGCTAGCCACCATAGGTCCTGACCATACCAGACATGGGTAGGTGTGTACGAGGAGTTGATTATTTTTTTGTGGTACTGATTTTATATGTCTTGTGATTGCAATGTAAAGCCTCTTAAAAGTGATGATAAGTGATAAAAAAGCCCTTGTTGATGATTTTTAAAATGAATTGATTGATAGTATGAGATGATTGATACTAGTGCTAAAAGATTATATTAATTTGCTTATTTTTATTAGTATCAATCCCATGAGTTGTTTTTTCGATTGTGTTGGATTTACCCTTCTTACGACAGTTATACTTATGGAATAGGAACTAATCGAGGTATTCTGGACTCCACTAATGAGGCCTTAGCATAACGAATGGAGTATCACCCCATGAGTTGTGAAATGAACTTCAGAGAAAGGCGTGTTATGAATGGGCTAAGGTTGGGATTAAACAATTGATATGATTTGAGTATTTTCACTTGAGTATTGATACACCATTGAGTTGATTGGTAATAAATTGTTGATATTGTCCCAATATGGACTTGGATTCGATTGTTGTGGACACTCTGATTTTTCTAATTCATTACTAAATCTTTTTAGTTCTTATTAATATTATCCCCCACATGCTATGTATCTATCATTTACTTTCATTATAAACTTCTAGTGCTAGACTGATTTATATCGGAGTATGGAGGATTGTGGTAGGGATGATTGGAGTAGTTGGTGATTCATCAATGTTTTGTTTTAGTTCAGGCCAAGGACTCTTTTAGGGTACCCTTTGTTTATTTGGTTCTCACTCTCTTGATTTCCTATACTTGTGTAGGTGTATAGTCAGTACATTTTGATTATCTTCCTTTTTATCAAGTCTGAGGCTCGAGAGTTCTGAGAGTTGAGGTAGCTGTTGTTAGCCACAAATACCCAAACTCTTTTATTTATGTATTAGATCCTTCTTGAGGATCCTAGACATTAGAGACTTATGTATTTCCTGTTTGTCAATGTATTTCTTATACTTAGAGGCTTGTACACAGTGACACCAGTTTCTGGGTAGTTATTTAGTTAGATTTTCATAGTGTATCTCTTTTTCTTCTTGATGATTCATTATTTTCCTCATTTAGCCTTGTAGAATTGTATAGGATTACCTGTCTAGGTGGATTTAGGAAGGTTCCATCATGAATTGAGATTTTGGGTCATGTCCATTAGTCTCAAGGATGCAATCAAGTAAAGAATACTTGTTAATTCACACTTCAATAATCATATAACAAGAGAGCTTGGAGATGTAATTAAGCTCAAACGAAGTGAGAGGGCCACACCTTTCTTTATCCATTTATTTGCTTCAGGCATCGGGCCCATCAGAACAATTCTTTCAATCTATTGATCATCTTATTAGCAAATCTTATGTATATTCACTGGGAAGTTCAAATTCAATTATATGAATTTGGGATCAATATCTTTCCTTTATCTGTCAAACCTCAAATCCTATTAAAGAGAAGTTGGTGGGCTTATCATGAATTAGGTCGGGTGGCTGGTGGTTTTGGGATCTCGTAGAAACAGACAGACACCCATTACCGAAGAGGCTCGGGAGAACCAACAATAACCATGTACCTACCATGCACTTATATGAACAATTAAAGATGATTCCATGATGTATATTAAGTTTCCTTGAAAATAAACTACGTTATCAAGCCAAAAGCAAATACACATGACTTAGCCATTAGGCCCACAATGTCTAAAACATGAGACACAACCACACTTTGCTTTACATAGTCTAAGAAGCCTCTAGAAAATACAATATACTTAGTTAAGGTCGAGACAAGCCCCCGCCTTACCCTCAACTATTATACAATACCAAAACAAATGCTATAGATCCAAAAAGCCCAAAATCAACATGGAGATCACCAATAGCTGCTAAGTGGCATGTGCTCCTACTAGGGAGGTGTACTAGATCCTGTGCCTGTAACATGAAATACATGTCCTTGTGAGGGACGTCAGTATGAAAGAATGTACTGAATATGTAAGGCATAAGATAAGCACATGTAGGATAATAAGAGATAAAATAGAATAAAGTAAAAATATATAGATAAGGATAAAGACCACCTTTACTCCTACTTGGGGAATCATGTACATTACATTTCTTTCTTTACTTTACAATCTTTTTACGACATATCATAGAAATGACGAGCTGATCAGTGGTACACGAGGATGACCCATGCTAGGAATTTTAGCCCCTATGGTACGGTCTTCATAAATATACAAATCGGGATTAACCCATGCTAGGATTTCCTTTCACCCTTATGATACCACTCGTAATACTATGATTGACCCGTTCTAGGTGATTATTTTTCCCCTAGGATACCACCCATGTATCTACAAAAATACGTGAAGATCAATTTAATACTTAAGAAAAGCAGGGAATGTTGGAACCCAATTTCACCTTGAGTGTAATGACCCTCA
>JBDJHY010494816.1:0-17253 GCA_039654485.1 Withania somnifera | reverse complement strand
AGTATTTTGTTTGTCCTGCTGGTAGTGTGGGTTTCTAGGAAGGGATTCTACTTTCTATATTTCTAATATCTTTACTACTTCCTTTATCTTATATGTTGTTAGTATTATCTACTTACCTTTTGCGACTTCATTCTAACTTCACCATATATGCTTATTTGTGGTTGTTATGCACGAAATACATGTATGTGACGCATGGACTTTCTCTTATCTTTTCCTACCTATAGTAGTGGTTTTCTCTTTTATCTCTCTGTACTTCTATGTTATTGCCCTACCTTTTTTGTATGATCTCTCATTACTTTATTTTCGTTTTATTTTTCCTAAGTAGCCTATGATGCCTACTAGGTACCCTTGTTTTGGTGCTCATACTATTGCATCTTTCCATGGTGCATATCATGATATATCAGGGAGGATGCAGTTGTGCGAGCTCAATAGAATCTTAGTTTCGGAGACACGGTGAGCATTAAACATTCATGTTGTCTAATACTCCCTCTTATAATGAGCTATCCTTATTTTTTAACTTAATTTAGCTTGCTATTGTATCTTTTTCCCCTTTGGTTGTATTGTTCTTAGATTCTCTCTTTTATAGATGCTCTACAACCACGATAACAGGTTTTAGGGGTTCTTAATGTTTTAGATATTGTTGTTCTTTATCTTATGTGCTTTACTTCCCCTTCTATTTATCTCTTTTATTTTCATCCTTTCTGCTAGTTTGGTTACCTTTCTATTGGTCGACGCGATGGTCTAGGTTATTGTATTATCTAGTGGTAGGATGTAGAAACCATCACAAATTGATTTTTGGGTCATGACATAGTTGTATCAAAGCCTAGGTTCACCGGTGCTTATGGTTGTAGGAGAAACTATCTGGTAGAGTCCCATAAATTAGTTCATAGACGTCTGTATCCTATCTTCACAAGATTATATCACTCTTTTAGGAAAGTTAACTAGGTCAAACTCTTATCAAGAACATAATCTTATTGGTTTCTTAAAACTTACCTTGGTTTCATTCTTTCACAGATCTGGGAGAGATGATGCTCCCAGAGAGAGCTCCGGTTAGGGGATGCGGTGGAGCTACAGCCCATTGTCAAGGGAGAGCTATATTTGCACAACTTGTTCCTTCATCAATATAGCTACCTCATTTATAGGTGCATTTTCCTTTAGAAGAGGCTTTGAGAGGGATGTGGCACTAGATGTGTGCCATGTTTTCTAGGGTACCCACGATGGGGCCTAGTCTTCTACTAAGGAATTGGCAAAAAATGCCCAGCTCCTTCAATACAACCTGCACTTGTTGTAGCATTAGATCCTCCTACACTACCTACTCCTAAAGTGCAACCAACTCAAACTTAGCATATTGTTACAATTATTACTTCAAAGGATTGGAAGATGCATAGTCACTTTACTTGCATAGGGCCACCAAGGTTTTCAAAAGATTCTAGAAAAGATCCTCATGAGTTTCTGTCTCATTATGGTGAGAGATTTCTAAACATTGGGATCATAGAGTCCCACAGGATTTATTTTATTAGATATCAACTGGAGAGACCAACTAAGACTTGGCCTCTTTCAATCGGGCAAAGGGTGCCTAACCTGAAAGAGAAAATAGGGGTTTTCTGTATACATATAGGGTAGACTAGTGAGATCACCGCTGATGACATAGGATCAATTTGTAGTGCCCTTTATATCCTAGTATGTTCCACATAGTATCTAAGAGGGGCTTATATCTCAGTATTTTTGTTTGTAGTATATTTCTATGTTAGTCATCGAGTATGCGGCTCGTTCATTGATCTTTCTAGATATGGGGCTACTATGATGCAACCAGATGATGAATAGGTTGGCGCCATTTCATGGATGGGTTGGGACTAGATCTTCTGAACCATGGAGAGACACCATTTCTCTGTCTAAGGTGGCGCTAAGAAATAGAGTCACTAAGGTGATTATAGTGGTACCTGCAGGTAGAATGCATGATATCCGTAAGCCTTAGCAGCAACAGGACTATAAGGATAAATCTAGTAGATTGGTTCAGGATTTACTTTCGCTACCATACAGAGGCCAGGTAGTCAGACTAGTCATCCCCCAAAAGTTATATCTTTGGGGTCTTAGGGCAGCGATGGCCAGGGTAGTAACTCCAGTGGATCAAGTCAAGGCAGGGACTAGAGTTGCGATGAGTTTGAAAAGTGGGGTCATTATTCTAGAGACTTCTTATATTGTCGACCTGTCCATTCAACAATACAGGATGTAGAGCCTTATTATATAGTACTAGCACTGTCTATAGGAGGTCAGATAGCTACTCGAGGTGCCATAGTACGGCCTAGAGGGGAAGAGGAATGGATCAAGGAGGAGGTTAGCGTGGCAGCAAACATCATTAGCTTTATGATATACCTAATAAAACCCAGTTTGAGGCTTCTGATGTACTGATCACTGGTATGTTATTTTTTTGCCTCAAACCTATGTTGGCATTATTTGATCCTTATTCTACATATTCCTATTTATTTGAATATTTTTCTCCTCCTTTCGATGTGGTATGTGACCCCTTACTAGCAAAAATGAGTGTAGCTACTCCTATAGGAGATTCTTTAGTAGGAGTTGGACACTAGGGCTGATCTTATGCCACTGATATGATTGACTTGGATGTCATTCTAGGCATGGATAGGCTATCCCCTCATCATGCAGTTATGTATTATTATTCAATGACCATGATTACATCCATGCTCGTATACCTCAGTGGTATGGTAGGTTCCTGATAGTCACTAACCGATATGGTTTATCTCTTGTACTCAAGCTTATTGACTTATGGATGGGAATTGATTAGTTTTTTTTTTGGCTTTTATTCATGATGTGAGTGCTGATCCTCCTTCCCATGTCTTTACCCATGTTTTGTGACTTTTTTGATGTTTTTCAAGATGAATTTCATGGGCTCCTATGAGTGGGAAATTAATTTTCTATTGAGGTTGAGTTGGGCACCGGGCTCATTTAAACTACACCATACAACATGGATTTTTCATAACTACCAGAGCTTAGTGTTTAGATATAGGACTTGATTCCTAAGGGTTTCATCCATCATAGTGTTTTTATGAGGGGTGATCATGTACTATTTTTTAATAAGAAGGATGAGACCCTGTGTATGTGCATTAATTATAGACATCTGAATAAGGTTAAATTAAGAATAGGTATCCTCTGCCTCGTATTGATGATCTCTATGACTAGATTTAGGATGCCTCAGTGTTTTCTAAGATTGACTTGATATTGGGTCAGCATCAGTTGAGGATTCGGGTTGAGGACGTTCCAAAGACTGCTCAAAATAGATATGGGCATTACGTGTTCTTAGTCATGTCAGGTTTTTAGGCTGTACATGGATTTTTTTGTTATTGTACTCATCAATAACATTTTTGTTTACTCATGAACAAAGAGGAACATGAGGAGAAACTGAGGATTATACTCCAGACTTTAAGGACTTGGAAACTCTATGATATGTTCTAAAAGGTGAGAGTACTCAGAGGTATTTTTTTGGATCATGTTATATCTTCAACAATTATTAACATGTATCCTATGAAGATTACCATATTTTATTATTGGCCTCATCCTATTACTCCTATTGAGGTTCGAAGTTTTATTGGGTTGGCCAAATATTACAAATGATTTATGTAGAATTTCTCTTTAATAGAAGTTCTTATAATTGGATTGACCGGGAAGGATATTTCTTTCCAATGGTCTAAGGAGTGTGAGTCAATTTTTATGAGACTCAAGTTGCTGATATCTATACCGGTGTTGATACTTCCAGTTAAGGGTCAGCCTTATACCTTATATAGTGATGATTTTTTTATTTGCTTGGGTTGTGTTCTAATGTAGTAGGGTCAAGTTATTTCTTATTATTTGTTGAATCTGAAGGTTCATAAAAGAAACTACCCCACCAATGACTAAGTTAGAGGAGGTAGTCTTTGAGTGTAAGATTTGGTGACACTACCTTTAAGGGGTTTATTGTAAGATCCACCCTGACACGCTCTACTTGCATTACATCTTGATCTAGAGAGAGCTCAATTTGAGATAGAGGAGGTGGATTGAGCTCCTAAAATATTATGATATCAGTATCCTTTACCATTCGGTCAAGACTAATGGAATTGCATATGCCTTAAGCCGAAAAGAGGCGAGCATGGGTAGTTTGACTTCTTTATAAGTTTCATAGAGACGATTCGCCTTGTACATCATTCATTGGCTAACCATTTGGTTATGTTGGATATCTCATACCGGACTAGAGTTCTTGCTCATATTAAGGTCACCCCCAATTTTTTTATCAGATTTAGTAGCAAAAGTACAAAGATTAGGCCTATGTTTGAATATGAGAGTTTGTTTTGAGGGGTGATTACAGTGTTACTACTATTGATATGATAGTGTTAATATGTGCTCCCAGAGTTGGCGATCTAATTCATACTATTCTTAGCAAGTCCCAGTCCTCTAGATACTATAATCACCTGGGCATAGAAAACATGTGTAGAGACCTGACATAACAATATTAGTGGTGATGTATGAATAGTGATGTCATAAAATTAGTGTCTCAGTGCCTGAACTATCACCAGGTGATGTTCTAGAATTAGAGACCTGGTAGTGAGTTGCAGCGGCTTTTTATTCTTCAGTGGACGTGGGAAAGGATCACTATAGACTTTTCTTATGAGCTTTCCCTACTTCTTGAGGGCTTTATTTAACTTGGGTCATTATGGATTAATTGACAAAATCTGTGCATTTCTTTCCTACCTCACCATCTTGGTGTACAAAGACTTTGTCTAGTTTGTATGTTCGAGAGGTTATTTGGTTGCATGGGGAACTAGTTTCTATTATTTTAGATAATGATTGACAATTCACTTCACGGTTTTGGAGGACTGTTCAGCGGGAGATGAGTATTGTGGTATCCCATAGTACTATTTTTCACCCTCTGACAAATGTCTATCCGAGCGGACTAGTCAGGTACTTAAGGATATATTATGTTCCTGTGCTTTAAACTTTGGTGGTAGCTGGGATCAGCATTTGGCCTTGGCAGAGTTTTCTTATAACAAAAGTTGACATTCCAGGATCCATATGGAATCATTTAATGCAATATATGGTAGGGATTGCAGATCACCTATCTTTTTGGTTTAGTAATGTAGAAGTTCGGTCACAGACTTCAGATTTGATTCGTTATTTTGTAGAGAATATTAGAGTTATCATGAGTAGATTGCGGGTATTAAAGAGTTAAAAGAAGAGGTACGCATACCATAGACATCGACCTTTGGATTTTTGTGTTGTTTTATGGTTTTATTGTGAGTGTCTCCTATAATGGGCATTATGAGTTTTTGTCAGAGGAGCAAGCTTTGCCTTAGGTTCATTGGGTTTGATGAGATTACTAAGAGAGTTTGTGTAGTTTCCTACATATTAGCATTACCTTACGAATTAGATGCATTTTATACTATTTTCCTTGTTTCTATGCTCCACATATATGTGCCAGACCCTTGGCATGTGCTTCTCCGTGACTTAATACAATTGAATGACTTTTTGTCTTATATTGAGAAATCTGATTCCATTATTGATAGAGTTGTGAGATGGCTCATGTCTATGGAGATTTTGGTTGTCAAGGTTTGATGGGCTTGTTGTCCGGTTGAGAAGGCCATCTTGGATATAAATAGAGATAAATGGGGCCAGTATCCCTATCTGTTCGAGCTTTTTGATATTTCCTTCTTCTTGAATTTTGCAGATGAAAATCCTTTTAGTAGTGGATGTTATACTGAACCTAGGGGTGATTTTCTTTTTCTTATGTTACTTCTTTGTTTTGAATGTTCCAGTAGCTTTCCTAAGTAATTTATGAGTTGTTGGGACCGGTAACTCAGCTCCCTATCAGTTCTATGGCTTGTTATCTAAGTTTTCCTATTTAGAGTACTAGTTATGTTATAGTGGAACTTGAGGTTGATTTCCTCGAAAACATGCTCAAAATTGAATTCTTACAATTCCTTTAGCTTTGGAATGAAGACTTTTCTCTAGTAGGACTATTGGTTCATTTCCTATTGTTGATTTTGCTCTAGTAGGACTATTGGTTCATTTCCTGTTGTTCTCTTTCTTTTTTTGAGTTTCTTTTTGAAAATCCAGCTCATTAGGAGTTAAGGGGCTAACACGAATCAGTTTCTGGATATCGAAGTGTTGGATTAGTAATATGACACTTCCATGTTTAGAATATTGAATTTGGGATGGTAGGGTTATTGGTATGCTTCCGGGGGTGTCTGAACTCAATTTGGATTTTTGATTAGTTTATAACTTTCTTTGTTTTTTTATATCCCTTCTACTGGATTCTCTATTCTTCTTAAACGACTTTGTATGTACGTTTCATTAGTCTTATTGAGTACAGAAAATCATTTTCATGAAAGTTTCATAATTGGTTTCTCAAAATCAGACTCTGTTTCCAATCCAAGCCTCTTTTTGAAGTTCATAGAACTTTTGTAAAAAATATAGAAGTCATGACCAACTTATCGGTCATTTTTTGATAGTAAATCGGTCTTGGCTAATAAATCAGTGCTTTTGGATGATATATTGTCCACTTGTGCCTTTCAATATAAGTTCATTTCTATCTTTGTGAACTATGAAGTTCATTAATTTCTGTCATTTCTTAAGCTTGTTTACATCTTTTAAGCTAGTTTTTGTTATGGGTTTTTCATTGAGGCTTCATTATGGAGTTGTGCGCGTCATTTGGTCACTTGTATCGGGAAAGTTCCTCTATTTCTCACCTTTTGATTCTTGTTGCAAAACTTTTCTTACATAAAATTCTTGGGATCATTTCTTCTTCATCTTTAATTGAATTGAGCCCAATTTTCTACCATGCTTCTTGAGGTGGGACCTATGCATTGTGAATTTTATTTAATTATTTCAAGATGAGAGGCCCATGGGCCCGTTTAAGCCTAAATTTTTACCCAGCTATTCCTTTAACAATATGGATCTCATTTTAATTGTGTTGATGAGTAGAATCGGATTTTGCTAGTTTAGTATAGTTCCAGGCTCATTTGTGGTTTGTCGACTTTTGGGTGCATATCTCGAGTTCATATTTATCACCCATATCGGATAGAACTTACTTTCTCTTTGACTTGGTATTAGTTATGTATATGTATTGTAAATGGCTAGTTCTCTTATATCTTTATTGCCTTTTATACCTTATCTGTTGCTAGTATTATCTACTTACCTTCTGTGACTTCTATCTTACTTTACTATACTTGTCTATTCGTGATTGTTTCACTAGAGCTCCAGGAATATGTTTCGTGGCCTTTATCTTATCCGTATTTACCTGTAGTAATTATTTTCCCTCCTAACTCTCTGTACTTGTATGTTACGATAGTTCCTTGTTTATATTGTACTTATGCATCTTTGTGCTACATATCCTGGTATAAGTTATTAAGGAGGACGTGGTCGTGCGAGTGAGGTTGGAGATTAGTATTAGATATACAGTGAGGGCTCAATGTTCAATCTATACGATTCTCCCTTTGATGATGAGTTGTCCTTATTTTTTGCTCAGGATATCTAGATTTTGTATCTTTTTCCCCTTTGGGTTGTATTGTACTTGGATTCTTTGATGTATAGATGCTCTACATCTGTGATACCATGTTTTGGGGGTTCTTTATGTTTTAGATAGTTCGTTGAGGTGTTTAAAAAGGCATGTGGTCCTCTTTTATAGTTTGTCGAGAGGATATTGTTTTTCTTCATCTTTTGTGCTCTACTTGCCCTTCTCTTTATCTTTTTTCTTTCCTTTCTTTCTGTTGTCTGCTTATCTACCCATTGCTCATCGTTTCATGCTGAGTTATTTTAGCTTTTATACTAGTGAGATGTAGACACCATCATAACTCTATATTTTAGTCATGATACTATAATAGACTAGGAGGCTCATTACATCCGGACCTTGGGCAATACTCATTGCTTAGAATCACAAATAGTCCCAACATAACCCTTAGTACTGCATCCCACTAGTCATAACTAGAATCCTATTTGGAAGCATAAATAAGACTAAAATGAAATAAATAATATAAAAATTTGAATGATGGGAATAGCAAGTCTGTGAACCCATGAGATGACCTGAAGAACAAGCCCATGCCTAAATAAAAATATTACGAAAAAAAAATCATCAAAATACATGAGGAATAAAACTAAGTCTGCAACCATCATTAAAGGATGAGGATTAACCAAATAATTTGTTGAAGATTATATCCAAGTTATCCATGATCGTGATATAGAGTGTCTAGATCTGCTCTCTAAGAAAATACAATATAAGAGAATATGTTGTCAGTAATATAGGATGTACTCAGTATGATAGAAATGCAAACATAGTAAATGACATAAAATCCATGCTAAAACATAACGAGTATATGGATTTAGTATGTCAAATGTACAACATGTAAAATTGAGATACTATGACTCAAAATTTCATAAGAACCCAACTAGGAAACTAAATCTATAATAAGTAAAACAAATAGTAATGTATAAGTAAAACTAGTGAGTAATGTAAAAGCCTAATATTCTATAACGTTTATAAAGGAAAACAATATGGGATATCTTTTAATCAAAATAAACCATGTGATCAACATGGAGTCCAATATCTAGACCATGTTGAAGAAGGATTCTTTATTCCTCGACATTAATGTTGAATCAGATATTGAGGTGGATCCTCTGAGTTATTCCATGAAGGCTAGTAAACCCTATACTGGAACATAGTTTTGAGATTGGGTTATGTAGAGCATGAGTATGCTCAACTTTAGGTACTACACTCAAAATTGAGATATTATTTTCTCATAACATATCATGTGACACATATAGATGCCAAAACTATTCATAATGATTAATTATGTATCTTAATGTAATATTAATCATGAATTAACACATAAACTAGTAAAATAATTGTGTAAACTGAAATAATGAGTTATACTAGTAATGCTTAACTATTTGAGTTTATGATCAAAATGTGATAGACTAAATCATACTAGAGCATGCTAAATATCTCAATATTTTATGTATAGTTTGTAATAAAATCCAAGTGCTGAATAAAAATCACAGGAAACATGTTTATTTAATGTAACGTGAACCATATTTGTAAATTATCACGGGAACTGCATTTAAAACAATACAATATATTTGGCTAAAATCCTATATTTCCAAATCATGAAATTTATAGTAAAAGTTTGAGTTCTGTACATAGCGGTGGAAGAAGACACTTATTTATGTTCTACATACATGTTTACTGATGATTTTGGGATATAATTTGATTAAAGACCTAACTTTAGAAGGAATCCCCGCGGTGTTGCTTGAGAAGATTTTTTTGTCTTATTTCAAAATGTTATATGTGTGAATGAACAGAAACTAACCGACTAAGTGTTTTGTATCATTTTAGTAATGACTAAAATATGTAGTTTTAGCATTAAATATGATGGGAATTAACTCAATTCCCTTTGAGAAATATTAAATTTTTTGAAAACAAGAAACTCCAACATGTGGATCTAAGCCCTGTCAACTCAATCGATGACTCTTTAATCGACGGGTTGTCGTCTTAAACAATGAGTATTATTGTAAATCCCAATTTCTTTGTAATATATAGGGTAACTGTACAATCAGTTCCAGGACTTATAATATGGTCTATGAACTCATTACACGGTCCGTCCTGTGGATCATGGTTCACAAGGGAAATTGTGAACCCTCAAAACTACTTCCATGAGTCACCATAAAAATCATGGACTGGTTCCATGGGTCATGGAATGACTCATACAAAATCTTGGTACATGGGGTTTCACTATTGAAAGGGTCTATGGGTTGTGTAATTGATCCACAACTCATTTACCCACTCGTGGTTCACTATAAAGGATAATTATTTCCTATGTTTCTTAGGTAGTATGTATTGAGACTTTTTTTAATTTTCTTGGTTGTTCCGATATCTCCCCTTAGGCATCATTCATCCTCAAATAATAGCTAGGACCAAACTAAATTGAAAAGAATTGATATAACTTTCTAATTTAGTACTGGACTGAATGGCTATCATGATATTTTTCTAGGCTAAAAATTAATTCGTAGATGAAAATATATGATTCAAAGGCATACATAGGAATCATGAATGAGTGTGAGCGCATGAAACTTAAATGAATAACTAGATAAGAGAGGTTGTCACTTCATGATGTCCCAGTGCTTGGAGGAAATAATAAGGGTACTTGTCCATCATATCTTCTTCTACTTCCCAAGTGGCTCCCTCAACTGAATGACTTATCTATAATACCTTCATAGAGACAACCTCCATATTGTTGTGTTTGCAAACTTGTCTATAGAGAATCTTAACCAATACCTCCATATATAAAAGACTTTTTCATTCTAACTCTCTCCAATGGAACAACAAGTGAAGTATCACCAATGCATTTTCTTAAACAAGGATAAAATCCACTACTACTTACTCTCTGAGAAGATCTAACTCATAGTCCACCTTCTCTACCTACTACAAAATCTAATAAGGACAAATATATCAGGGAGTGAGCTTCCCCTTCTTAAAAAATCCCAACACCTCTTCATAGGTGATACTTCCAAAAAATAATCAGTCATAAACCTCAAACTCTAGGTCTCTTCTCTTCACATCTTTATAACCTTTTTCATGACTTTGTACTATCTTAAGCCTCTCTATAATAAGTGTAACCTTCTTCATACCGTAACGAACTAAATTTAACCCTATCAATGTAGCATGACTTGCCTCAACCCAACCAATATGAGATCTACATCTCCTCCCATAAAGAGCCTCATAAGTACACATTTGAAAAATAGAATGATAATTGTTACTATAGGGGAACTCAATGAGAGGTATGTGATTATTCCAATTACCTTTGAAATACATTTCATATGTTCTTAACATATATTTAGGATTTTTAATGGTACACTTTGAATGGCCATCTATATATGGAAGAAAAAATGTTCTTAGGTCTAATGGGTACTTAGACCCTTCTTGAAGCACTTTCATAATTGAGAATTGAAGTGAGTATCTCTTCCAAAAATGATGGATTAAGGAACTCCATGTAATATGAACTAATCACAGATGTGAAAATTATAATAGTCCTTGTATGAGTCCAAGGTCTTAACCGAAAAAAAGTTACTTGATTTTTTCACCTTGTCTACAATCACCCAAACAAAGTAATGCTGGTAGCGAGTACTGGGTAACCTCATGATAGAGCCGACATTAATCACTTCACACTTCTAAATTTCAATTCTTAATCCTTTGCTGGAACTCTAGTTTTATCAAACTCATCTTTAATGGACACTTAGCCATGACGTCTTCAATGGCCCTTCATACTATTCTAGCATTAGACATATGTTAGTACTTGACACATCTTAGTAGAACTTAAATGGATTGAATATTTGAAACTATGATCCTCTTCTACAATCCATTCTCTTAGACTATAAATTTTTTTAACAAATAATCTAACACGGTAGTGAGATACATTAACTCCCCCTTGGGAAAATACCTTCGTTTTCTACTTATGGACATAACCCTTTAGATAGTGCAAAACAGGATCATTATCTTGCTTCTCCTTTACCACCCCTACCAATGAATATTATGAACCATTTTGAACTATTACTCCACTATCCACCAACTATATGAGATGAATTCCTAGTCGTGGAAGTCTATGCACTTCTTTAACCAACTCTTTCTTTTCCCTTTTAACATGGTCACACTACCCATAGGAAATTTACTAGTTGCATTTTCCACAACATTGGCCTTGACCAAATATTAAAGCATACTCATATCATAATCCTTTAGGAACTTAACCCATCTTCTATGATAAAGATTAAATCCTTAAAACAGAACACATACTCTAGGATCTTATAATCTGTGAAGTCATCAACATCGAATCCATAGAGATAGTGTAACAAAATCTTCAAAGAAAAAACTATTGATGCTAGCTCAAGGTAATGATTAAGATAATTCTTCTAGTGAGTCTTAAGATGTATGAATGAATAATCAATCACCTTCCTATTCTACCTTCATACATAACAAATATAATCTCTGGAAATATCAAAATATACTACTAACCATCTATACCCTCTGAAAAGGTCAACACTAGAGTATACATCAACTGAGCTTTTAAATCCTAAAAATTCTTCTCAATAATAATGTATCACTAAAACATGACTTTTTTCTACATTAACCGAGTCAATTGGGCATCAATAGAAGAAAATCCTTCAGCTAACCTCCTATAGTAACAGGCTAGATTGAAGAAGCTCCTAATATTTGATAAGAAGTGGGTATGGGCAAGTTCTTAAATTCCTTTATCTTCTAAAAGTCCATTTGAATACCCTCACTATAAATAAACATACCCAAGTAAAGTAACTACATTAGAAAAAGCTCACACTTTAAGAATATTTGAAATAATTGATGATCCTTTAGATTTTGCAACACAATTCTCAGGTGACTTTCATGCTCCTCTCTCGAGATACACCAAATTATAATATATAAATATTATTTTCAACATGCCCAAGTATTTATTGCACACCATGATAATGAGATACATAAAATATAAATTAGCATGTGTTAATCTAAAATACATAACTAAAATTTTATAGTGACCATACCTAGTTCTAAAGTTGTCTTCAGAATGGTAAACTCTTTGACATTTAATTAATGCTAACTAGATTGGAATTCCATATTAGAAAAAAATTGGACCTTAATATTTGATGATCAAGTCATCAAATCCAGGAATGGGGTACTTATTCCTGATTGTAACCTTGTTAAATTGCGTGTAATCATTGAATTTTGAGGGAACTGTATTTATTATGCATGAAAATGATAGGAGAAACCTACATAGGAACAATGGGTCTACTAAAGCCCTTATTTAGAAGGTATTTTAACTTTTCTTATTCCACTTTATGATCTATGGGAGCCATTCTATTCGGTGGAATAAAGATTTTCCAAGTATTTGGGAAAAGGAATACTCGAAAAAGGTCTATTATAAAGTCAACCTCCATATTTGGAGGGACTCTGAGTAGATTCGGTTAAAAGCTTCTGGAAACTCATTTACTACCGAAACCAACTAAAGAGTTGGGGTTTTGAGATTTAAAATCCTTATCACAGACTAAATGGTTGATATAGGCCTTGGCAATCGTATTCTAGGCTCAAGGTATAAAATGAAATGAACCTTAGGTATCATAGGACTACCCTTCCAGTCTATGTCTGGTTCATTAGGAAGATGGAATTTCACCACTATTGTTCGAAAATAAACTATGGCATATTAGGAGTGTAAGCATTCCTTTCGAGAACGATATCAAAATTGTTCATACCTATGGATTAGACAATTCCTGTATATGGACTAGACAATTCCTGTATATTAAGGCTACTATAATTGATTCTTCGACTGGGGTTGAGATCAAAAAACGGATCTACAAATTGCATAAGACTGACTCCAAATATAACAATAATATAAGGGGTAATAAAAGACAAAGTATCCCCTGGGTCTAGAAATGTGTAAACATCATGACAAAAGACCTGAAAGATACCATTAACTATAGCTTGAAGTCTCTCATGATCATGGCATGAAGTAAGTACATAAAAATGATAATGCATGTATAAGAAGTATCTTCATAATAATCTGTGCAAGCTATTAGAGTTTATAAAGAAGTAGATTAATATAACCCTTCTATAACACCTTGAATATCACACTAGGGGATGAGTGCGCTAACCAACATGAG
The DNA here is from genome assembly GCA_039654485.1 of Withania somnifera. NCBI lineage: Eukaryota > Viridiplantae > Streptophyta > Magnoliopsida > Solanales > Solanaceae > Withania > Withania somnifera. The sequence goes on along the minus strand of JBDJHY010494816.1, from coordinate 3,555 downwards.
TAAGTGAATTTTGTTGAAATTAGCATTGGATCTAGTTCACGAACTGTTCCACAACACATGAAGAGGTTCCACTAACCATGAAGTTGATCCAATAAACACCTCTCTCTACCTCCACTTGTCGAATCCATCAACAAACTGTGAACCGGTTTGATGGTTCATCGTTTGAGTCGTAGGATTGGACCCCTCCCCTTTTTTCCAAAAATCTTCAAAGTGTAGAATGACCTTACAGTACGTTCTACCTATCATAAAATAAGATGAAGTTCATTGGAATGGATCTTCAAACTCGTATAATGAATTGAGTTTTGAGGGAAATTTTTCACAGACCTGGAACTACTCGTGGAAACCTGACAGTACCTAGTCTTTATCCTATTTTACCAAGGTATGTTTTGTAATTACCCACTCTTTAATGAATTGTTATATGTCATTTTAGGCTTAAAAACACTAATATAATATCCTAAAATCCTTTAATTATTATATAATTCACAAATCAATCATACAAGAGAGAAAACTATTGATTCATTTTCTTTAAGAACTAAAACAAGGGTTTTCAAAGGGAATGCTTCTTCTTCTAATTCAACCAAGAGTTCATAAAGGTTTCGGGTATGTAAGTTTATGAAGAAGGGAATTGTTCCACCCTTATGCCCCAACCATAATATTTCCATATAGGATGTTGCTAGGATTATAAACATACAATTCCTATGTAGTGAAATTTATTTATTTCTATCCTCTTACCAATAAAATTGAATGATTTCAATAAATTCTTGTATTATTCTATCATTGTTCAAGCTTACATTAAATTGTCGTCAAGATTTGGATAAATTGGGAACTTAACTTGTGCATGGTTGAATGTTTAAACTCCATTGATTTATTAAAGTATTTTTGTATAAAATTATGGAATTTTGCAAGTTTTTTAAGCATTTTCCTAAGTTTTAGGCCCATACAAGGAAATTTGATGAAGATTTCTCAAAGAGGCAAAGACGTGTTAGTTGATTAGTTTTTACTAAAACTATTTAAAACTTGTTAGTTCAGGAGCAGTGGTATGTTTTGAAATAGTGTTAGCATCGAGAAAATTAGGTTAAAAAAAATCTGAAAACTATGTTGCAAATTATTGGATGAAATGTCACATAAAAGGAATTAATATTACAAACCCGACTTAGTTGGATCCACTAGGTTACTTGGTAGGTTCTTAACCTGTTGTGGGACAAGCTACTTTGTTCAACTAGTTGTTTGCCGAATTCCACGGCTTCTCATATTTTCTTATATGTCGGTTATAGAACCTCCAACAAATGATAAAATTTTAATTATTTAAAATTACTATTTATGATTTGAAATGGAGTATGCGTCTTGCACTATAAAAATTTATATAACTCCTTGGAGTACAATGGCTATAGACTAAAATGAAACAAAGATCAATGATCAAGATGATTAGGGATCTCAATAGAAATGGAAAGTTGAAATTTTTAATATACTATGGAAAAAGAAACATTGTAAACCCTGATCATAGATAAATGGATTTCATAAATAGTGTAGATGTACAAATGAGATCGAAGTATAAGTCTATTTTTTATTGTCTAGAATTTGCTAAACTAGGATATTTTAGATATTTCTTATTGGTCATTGAAGGAAAACTACTACAGACATTTTTTTGTAGGAATGCTCATTGGCATTGTCTTTGCATTGGCCACTAACAAGTGGGTAAATGTAAGGACGACAATGATTGTTATTTCAATCAAGGAAAAGGAACTCTATAATACAAGTAACTGAATGAATTCCTATTATTAATATGGAGCGCCATCAACATCATTGACAATACCAGAAAGCAACAATATGGATGTAAATTCTATAAGATAGGTCTCAGGTCAGTAAATTTATGATTCAATAATGTGTATGTTGTCAAAAATTAGGAAATAAAGTTTAAGCATAAATAAAGTGTAAAATATGATAGATATTATTTCCAACAATAATTTTAAAACATACATAAATTTCACACTATAGAGAGAATAGGGTACATGTAACATCCCAAAATTTGAGTTACAATTTAACCATTCTACTTTCGTGCTTATGTATGGATCTTATGAATTTCACTTTATCCTAAATTTTAATAATCTCTTGAAAAGTGTGTGTGTACTCTTTTATGTGATTCAATATCCTATTAGGATCCTAGCACATAATTAAGTTCAAAGCCCTTCTACCAACCTAGGCTTTATGTCATTTCAAACATGAGTCAATTTTAAAGGAACACATATCCTAATATATAAATAGTTGAGTGATTCATAACCTATAAATATAAATTCTTATGAGTCATTTAAAACTTAGTAAGCCGCTCATCATTTAAAGTCCGAATTAGAAAGTTATGACAGTTTTGTTGAAGCACTGTCAAACTTTCATGTTTGACAGATCATGGAAGTGGTTTGACGTTTCATTATCACAGAAGACGAATCATGGAAGTGGTATGATGATTATTCATCCAATATGAAAAATTGTGAAATAGAACCATGGAACCCACCCAGTATTCAAAGAAAGGGCATCGTTCCATTGTTCGTTCCACAAACCATGTAACTGGATAACAGTTCATGGTATGAACCATGGAAAATTGGATACTCCCTTTTTAATCTATTTTCCCCAGGGCCATTAGGATATTTAGAATTATTTAACTTACCCTCCCATGCCATTTTAAGCCTAAAAATATTTAATATAAACCTTAATTCCTTTATTTTTTACACATAGAAACTCTCAAAAAAAAAAAGAAAAAGGAAGAATCCTCTCAAGAAAAAGCATACAAGTTAAACCTAAGGTATTAAATTCTTCATCAATTCTAACAGTTGTTCTAGGGATTTGTTCCCAATTAGGTATAGGGGTATTTAATGAAAATTCCTTTCATCGGCACACCCTAAATCTCTCTTTTTATAAGAGTTTAGATTTCTTAAATCTTGTGTTAGTACCTAAAAATGATGAATTTGGTTTTTGTTGTTCCCATAATATTAATTATGCATGACTTACTGGTTTTATGATCATTAGCATTATTGTCACTTGATTATATGACTTTTTCATAACTAGCATGCCTAATTTTAAATATCAAGGTTTGTAATGGAATTTTAGGCTTTCATTCCAAGAAGATCCTTATAACAAGATATGAAACTCACATGATTTTTCTACACATAAACCACATGAATTATGAAGAATCAAATATGATACGCAAGACAAGAATTAAGGATCTCCAACTCAAATATGATTATGATTCGGGCATCCAAATATGTACTTTCAAGAACATTTTAAAGAATATGAGAAAATGAATCTATGGGTGGATTGTTTAGTAGTAATAGGTTTAGCTCAGCCTATATTATTTACTGGTGAAAAGTCTTGGCAAAATCTCCTGGCAGTGGAGTTCCCCCACATTCTAGCCCGAATTTGGTAGTTAAGGATGGAGTTTATCTTTGAGAATCTGGGTGAGTGTAATGTGAACATGGTTCGTGAGTTCTATGCCAATTGGAACTCACGCTAGTCCAATGAGATAGTGGTTCAAGGGCACACTGTGTGGTGGCCTGCTGCAGTAAT
>JBDJHY010494604.1:2059-17256 GCA_039654485.1 Withania somnifera | reverse complement strand
GTGGATATTCAGCCCAACTGAAGCTCATTTTGGAGTCTGTGTGGCCTTTTAATGATAAGAAAGTTAGATTGGGATTCTGAAAATTCCATCAGGGTGTCCGGGCTCGTTTTAAGTAGGTTTGTTGAAAGTCCCTAGTTCGACTCTCTTTGATCTTTTTGAGATTAGGGTCTTTTTTGCTTAAACAGCCTCGATTGGTTGTTTCATCAATTTAATTGAGTCCGTAGGGTGTTTTCCACCCAAAATTCACCTTTGGTTTTCTAGAATTGGACTTGGAATGCTCATTTTAGTACCCTCAACATACAACAAGGGGCTTCCCTCGGGTTCCTTGTATTTTTAGAATTCTATATTTTGTACTAATAGTTGTTGTAGGTCATAGATTGCACCTACGCCCAGGGGGCTACACTCATGGGGTTACCCTCGTGGACAAAAGGGCGCCCCTGCGACCCCTACAGCTGAAAAATAAGGGCTTTCCCTCTCTAATTTTCTAGCTTTCTCATTTCATTTTTTGTTTTCCTTAAGTGTGTGAGCTGGGTTTTTAGAGTTTTAAGCCGAATGAAGTTGTGGGGTGTTGCGTATGTGGTCGTGGGAGTTCATGGTGCTAGATTTTCTGGATATTTCTCATTATTTCTTCTTTTCTTTATTTATGCAAAATATTTTTTATTTTATTTCTTTAAACCTCATTTTACCCTTCGATACGTTCTCGCCTTAAGCTTAAATTTAGACCACGGGTCCCCCAAGCTGAGGGCTTCTTACTAGTTTACATAGTTTAATTTTTTGGGCTGTGGGGCCCGTTTTCCACCCGGGTTGCTAATTATAATATGGGTCTTATTCTGCATATTTTGATCAGTGGATTCATAATTTGTATAGTTTTAGTTGTATTGGAACTTCGAGTTCAGAGTGCACTCACTTTGGGGATTTTTTTTAGCATCCAGGTAGGCTAGGTTTATTTATATGCATTATAGATTGGGTTATTATGTATGCTTGTAATATGGCTAGTAGTGGGTGCTGGTTGGTTAGGTTGATCATTGTATTATTACTATTATCTTGTAAGATTTGGGGGGCTTATGTGAGGGATTAGAAGGTGCGGGGTTGTATGCCCGGGTCCTGGCCTACCGTGTGGAGGCCACAAACCCTGGGAGTAATTTTAGTTACTGTGACGAGTATGGTGAGATGATTTCTTAGCTAGTGGCCTTTGGTTGATCTTAGACTCCATTTACTTTTTGTTTCTATTATGATGCATATTATTGTTATTATTACGCGTTGAGACTCCTATGTATTATTGACTGGCTGGTTATTGGCACTGTAGGGGAAAGTTCTTGGTTACTGGAACTGATAGGGGAAGAGGCCTCAGGTTTTGGTATTGTGAGGGTAAGGCCCTGATGACTGGCATAGACAGGGGGTGTGTGCTTCAGATCAATATTGTAGAAGAGAGGCCCCGGGGTTGTTTCCATTGATAGGTGCAAGGCCCCAGGTTTTGAACTGATGACTAGAAATGATAGGGTGTATGTGCCCTAGATTGGTATTGTGAGGGCGAGGCCCCGGGAGGTTTGCACTGATAGGGGCGAGGCCCTGGTTGTTGGCACTGATAGAACGAGGCCTTGGTTGTTGGTATTGAGGATGAAGATCTATTTTACTTTCCTGTGCCCCTGTGTATTTTCATTTGTATGGTTTGTGCACACTGGGATTAAAGGGGGAGTCACAGTCGGTTTTGCTGTGCTGTTTATGCTTACTAGCGGGATGGGCCACTAGGTAGGTTTTGTGTGTTTACTTTCTGTTCTGTACCTAGCTGTATTCCTCTATCTGATCTTTACTCATGGTACATGCATATGTGGCGTTATGATTAGTAGGTTTTGGCTGAGCTGGAGCACAAGTATGTTTCCTTACTTCATTTTTAGGTTTTTAGAACTGATTATTGTGGATTGTGTTTACCGTGTTTAGTCCCCGTAGACCTGTACTTACATGTCTAGTACCTTACCCTTCTGTTTATCTATTAGTCTTACTTTTTATTTACTGTTTGACCTATTTTACTTCCTCGCCTTTATTACTCGCATTTATTTTAACCCAGTCGGCCGATGATGTCTACTAGGTACCTTATTTGGTACTCATACTGCACTTCTGTACCATTTACCATGGTGCAGATACGGATAGAGGCTATTGAAGACACCATGATCGTGCAAAGAAGATTTAGTAAATTGTGGAGATTATGATGAGCTTTGCCGTCCGAGCCGACCATGGTTTCCTTGATTCTAGCTTGCTTTATTAGGATTACGTAGGCCCTGCATTGTATATTATCTTTTATAGGAGTTACTATGTGCCTTATATCTTCTGGTTATTCTGTATAGTAGCTCCATATGCCATTGACTCCAAGTTTTGGGATTTAGGTTATGTATGATTTCCTTCTGGCTTCCGTTCTGTATGTATTGTTTATCCCTTTCTTTACTGCATTGGATATTTTGAGAGTTTATATCCTATCACACATAGCTCCGAGCTGTAGGGTTACGCTTGCCTATAGGAGGGTTGTAAACGCCATTATGACTTGAATTTTAGGTCGTGATAGAATGGTATAAGAGTTTAGGTTTACCGGTCTCACTAGCATTGGAGAAAGTACCTAGTAGAGTCCTGCAGATCGGTGTGTAGATGTCGACATCCGATCTTTGGGAGGCTACGAGGTACCTTTGGAACAACTTTCCTCTTTGGAATCCTGTCGTGCATTTTTATTCGTGCTCTTCTGGAACTTACCTTGACCTCATTCCTTTGCAGATGGTCCGTACCAAAGGATCTTCGATATATCAAGACCCTTCCCCAGTGAGCCAGGAAGGGGTAAGGGAGGATGTTCCATCGATCGCTACTTCCCCAGCTACTTCACAGCCATAGGCACGCCCCGTTCCACAGTCACAACCACAACTTGCTCAGCCACCACCTACCACGTTTAGACACTTATTATGGAAGATGTTCCAGATGTTGGATGGTACAATAGGTAACAAGCCGCAGTCATCTGCTCAGGGAGTGCACAGGGTGTAACGCCTCCCCCACCTTCTGTAACATAACTAATTCTGTAAGTTCATCTCTAATTTCAATTAAAATTTATTTTAGTCTTTGAAACTATTTCATTTTATATAAATTTTTAGGTGTCTGAAAAGTTGGATGATTATTCATTGTACTATTGTATTTTCTACTATGTCCATCATATGATAATTTATTTGAAAATTTTATAGATCTATGTTAAGATTTATATTTACTAGTTTTTCATATGCTAAATCTAATTTTATATATTCTTTTTGACTAATTTTTTTATCTTCTATTATATAAGCAAGTCTTTCTCTCTTACTAATTTCACTTAATATCACTTCTTTTCTCTTTAAATAGTGTCTTTTTATTTTTCTGCAAAATCAATATGTATCATATGATCTTCTAATTTTTTGAAAAGATAAGTGTGTTTTCATTTTTATTAATTTATTTGATAGATCTGATAATTTTTTTCGGTTATAATATTCCAATTACAGGCTCTGATACCAATTTTAAAGTCCTTCTCATCCGAATTTAATATTGTCAGTGGGCGGTAGTCCGAACGACGTCTAAGATCAAAACCTGATGATTTTTCATCATTTATTATCAATTTTTTTTAAGAATCTTTCATCATCTATTATCCTTAAAAAAAGGTAGAATATAGATGATTTTTAATTGTAGCAAGAAATGAAGATCACTAAGGTTCTATGGACTAAACCAAGTCAAGATCAAGTGAAACTTAATACAGATGACAGTGCTCTTAGAAATCCGGAAGGATAGAAGCTGGTGAGGTGCTAAGAGATGAGCAAGGAAGTATGATTTTTTCTTATTCAGTACCTTTGGGAGAAGGCACAAACAACATAGTTGAAATCAAACCTGCCATAATAGGGCTGAATTGGTGCCTGAACCATGGTTTTCAAAATATCCATCTTGAAGTCCACTCTATGTTAGTTGCTAAATGGAATAACATGCTTAGTCAACCTCGATGGAACCTTTACCAACAGATTATGCAACTTATGGAGATTATTAGCCACTTTTAGCAATTCCACTGCACACACCTCTTTAGAAAAGCTAATAGTGTTGCAGATTTGCTTGTGAAACACATTCATAGCATTGATTCACCAATTTACTTCTATAGTATGTAGCAGATTCCTTCTCAAGTCAGAGGCTAGATCAGAGTTGATAAACTTAACATGCCTTGTTTTAGGAGAAGAACGACAAAGAAGCTTTGACAACTACCTTGAATTAGTTATGTTGTTTTCTATTTATGTACTCTTCCTAGTAAATATTTCCTTCTTTACGTTCATAATGTATCATCTTCACCTAGGCTATGAATTGGAATATATTTTTGACTATTATTCTATAGCTGGGATGAAGATGAATAGTAATAATTTTTCCATTAGATATCAAGATGTAAAGGGAGAGTCTCCCTCGTTTATGTTTGTTGCTAGGAATTTTTGAACGAAGAGGAGTCCTCATCACATAGATATAAATTGCAGGACCCATACTATTACTATGGATCAGTTCGGTCAACTTAGTAGGAAACCAAACTTTATTCTGCATCTAGGATTCAGAGGCAAGGTTTATGTCCCCCTCCATGTATTTCCTTCATACTTTTGGTGGTTATATGGTAAGTCCAAGGGGTGATGCTCAGCCCCCTGCCTTAGCCTTAAGGTATAGCCTTTAAACTATACCCTTTGGCTAGGGTTATTTTGAAAAAAAAAAATCCTAAACCTTAAACCCTGACAGTTGAGGTTAATATCAGTTGTTCATGCATTGTACAACCATGTACCATTTAATTATTTATAGCTTTCTATTGTTACTTCCTACTTATATAGTACTTTCTATGTGTTTACTACATACTTTTGTTGCATATTTTGCATCATGCAGATCGTGCCAACCTTCCTAACATTTGTGTTAGACTTGGGCTACATTCGAATTAGAGTCTTTGTTATGGGTGTGAACTAAAACATACTTTAATTGATTGGATACTAAGAAACTCAGAATGTTTCCCTTTATTCAGGTTGTTTTTTGTTATTTGAAGATTATCTATAGAAATTTCTAGTCCACTTCCTGCTTAAAAAATTTTAGATTATGCCTCCATATAGACAAACAACTCACCAGGACAATGATTCGGGTGAACAAAATTATGCGTCAACTATTATAGAGACTCAACAACCATACAATATCATTACTGTTGAGTTAAGCAATATGATGAATTTTCCTTCTCAAACAGTCTTCACATAAGCTCGATAGCCATTCCCTACTCCAATCATTCAACTAGCAGCTCCTGATGTAGGGGTGGTGAGAGTGAGGGAGTTTTTGTGGATAGGTCCTCCAAAATGCCGTGGTTTGAGAGTTGGGAAGGATCCTTAGAAATTTATGGATAAGGTTTGAAAGATTTATGATATAATGAGAGTTTTAGATGTGGATAGGGTTTATTTATCAACATATCAGTTAAAGGATGTTGTTTGGTCTTGGTGCTATTTATGGAAGAAAAATATATGGGTAGGAGAAGATCCACTCTCTTTGCATGAGTTTGAAGAGAATTTTTTTTTGTAGGTTCTTCCCTAGAGAAAAGAGATAAGACATAATTAGAGAGTTTCTATGTCTGGAGCAGGGATCCATGTATGTCTCTAAGCATAGTATGAAGTTTACCAAGATCTCGAAGTATTCCTTAGATTTGGTTAAAGATATTCTCAACTAAGGATATGTTCATGACAAACCTCTCCCTTACATGATCCAAGCTGGGAAAGGACCTATGTTGAGTAGTGAGATATTTATGGGCAGGTTGATGGTCTATCTTTAGCATATTGAGAAAGACAAGTCCAGTTTGATAGAGTGTTATTAGAGAAAGAAGGACAAAACCATCCATTTTGAGATTAGCCATCCTAAGTCAGGATATGTTCATAGGCAGCAAAAATAGACTTCTTGGGGACCATTTCTTCTTCCTTCATTTCTCCTTCTTAGAATTTTAGACAGCTTCAAAATCAGTGGGGAAGGGTAGTTTTAAAAGGTTTGTAGGGCAGTGTGACAAGGAGATGCTTTTGTCAGGAATGTACAAAGTGTGGTAAAAATCATATGGGTTAGCTTCATGTAGGTAGAGATGTGTGTTTTGGGTGCGGTTAGGGTGGTCACAAACTTTAGTATTGTCCTTCCAAGGGTTACTTTGGATGTGCATGGTAGGCCAAAGGATAAGAGATTGTCCTGTAGCTTTGAAGAGAGGTTGTAACAATAGAAATGAGACTAATAAAGCACCACTTGTAGCCTACCAAGGATATTCTTTTAGTAGCAGTGGCGATTAGTGCTAGAACTGGTTGTAGCCTTGGGATATCGACATAATCATAAGCAATCAATTGATATTGTGATAGATATGTTAAAGGTTCATGACATAGATATTTATGCATTGTTAGACCATGGAGCTATGTATTTATTCGTATCCCACTACGTTGTTAGAAATTTTTTATTCAGTCCAAAAAATTTATTCGAGTACTTCTCTATTTCTACAACTATTGGTGATTCTATTGTAGCTGAAATAGTTTACATAGTTTCCTTATGTTTGTTCTGGGTATGGTTGTTCTAGAATATCTTCATGAGTTAGATATGGCAGATTTGACATTATTTTTGGCATGTATTGGATTTATTTATTTATTTCATGATATTGTTTATTGTACAACTGGAGTTGTTGATTTCCAAGACTCTTGATAAGTCTCTTATTGAATGGAGGGGGGGTAGCATGATTGTTCCTAAGGGTAGGTTCATCTAAAATTTGAAATCTAGAAAGATGATCTCTAAGGGGTGTTTCTACCACTTAGTTTGAGTTAAGGAACCAAAGTATGAGACTCCTAATATTCAATTAGTTCCAGTTGTCAGGGATTTTATAGATGTGTTTCCTAAGGATTTACTCGAATTCCTCCTAATAGAGAGATAGACTTCGGAATAGACCATATTTCAGGAACTCATCATTTCTTTTCCGCCATATAGATTGGAATCAACTGCTCTTAGTGAGTTGAATGATCAGTTAGCAGACCTCCTAGACAAGGGGTTTATCCATAGTAGTGTTTCTCCCTAAGGTGACCTTTTCTGGTTTGTGCAACAAAGGGTGGTTCACTCCTATGTGCAAAGGCTCATGTTAGCTAAACAAGGTCAGAATTAAAAACAAATATCCTATTCTAAGGATTGATGACTTATTCAGTCAGCATCAAAGTGTTAGTCACTTTTCAAAAATTGATCTTCGCTCTGGCTATCATCAATTTAAGGTCAAAGTATAGATATCCCAAACACTAGTTTCAGGACCCATAATGTCAATTTTGAGTTCATAGTCATATCTTTCGATTCGACTAATTATACTGCATCTTTCATGGACCTCGTGAATAGGGTGTTAAAGTAATACTTGGACCTGTTTGTGATAGTCTTCATTGATGACATTCTGGTTTATTACAAAAGCATAGAGAAATATATAGACCATTTTAGGATTATTCTCCAAGCTACTATAGAATGTCAGATTTATGCTAAATTCTCTAACTATGAGTTTTTTCTCCACTTAGTTTCCTTCCTTGGTCATGTAATTTCTAGCATAGTTATCAAATAGATTCCCAATTGTTTGATTTAGTAAAAATGTTGGCCTATTCTTGCCTATCAGTCTAATACTTGTTGTTTTTGTGTCTAGTTGGGCATTACCATAGGTTTGTCAGATGATTTTTTTCTCCATAACTTCTCCTTTGACCCGTTTGACTAAAAAAATTGATGTTTAAGTTGTCAGATGCCTATGAGAAGAATTTTCAGGAGAGGAAATCCAGATTGAATTTCACTCTGGTTTTCACCTTACCAGAGGGTTATGAGGATTATATCATTCATTCTGATAGCTCTAGAGTCAGTTTGGGTTATTTGTTGATGCAATAAGGTAGGGTGGTTGTATATTCTTCTAGGCTACTTATAGTTAAAGAGAAGAATATCTCACTCATGATCTTGAGTTTCAAGTATTGGTTTTTTCTTTGAAGTTATGGAGATACTACTTGTATGGAATGCATGCCGATGTCTTCACCAATCATAAGAGTCTTTATCACTTGTTCCAACAAAAAGATCTGAATCTTTGTTTGAGGAGGTTGTTAGAATTCCTAAAATACAATGATATAACTATTATGTACCATCCACCTAAGGTCAATGTTTTGGCTGATGCCCTTTCCAGGTTGTCCTTGTGTAGATTGTCTCATGGTGATTAAAATAAAAGAGAGTTGTCTAGAGAGGTGCAAAGAATTACTCACCTTGGGGTTAGACTGGTTGGTCCAGAGGATGGGAGTATGCTTTTGAAGAATACTTCTGAATCATCTATTGTAGTAAAGTGCAGAGTGCAGTTAAAAAGCAGAAATTTTATGTATTCTTCTAAGGAAAGATGGGGTTTTTTGATATTAGGATCGCCTGTGTTACAGATATTGATGGGTTTAGAGAGTCGATTCTATCAGAAGCTGATAGTTACATTTATTTTGTTCATGCGGGGGCTAAAAAAATGTATAGAGATCCGAGGGAAGTGTACTATTGCAATGCTATGAAGAAGAACATAGCTGATTTTATGGTTAAGTGTCCTAATTATCAGTAGGTGAAGGTAAATTTTTAGTTGATTGGTCCAACCGCAGTACAGAGCACCAGATAATAGAACCCAAGTTACCTAAGTTTGTTATTCGTACATGTAAAAGGGAAGTGATCAACATGGAATTTTTTGCCAATTTACCCTTAACTCAAAAGCATGATTCTATATGTTTATAGTAGACCGAATGACAAAGTCAGATCATTTCTTACCTGTTCACACAAGCTATTTAGTAGAGTAGTATGGTAGGATATATATTCCATAGATCATCATGATGTATGGGGTGCCTATTCTATTGTCTCAGATATGGTTACACAATTTACGTCTTATATTAGAGATGTTTCTAGAGGGTTTATGGTACCTGGTTCATTTGAGTACAAAATTTCAACTATAGATAGATGGTAAAGATTAGAGGACCATTCATGTATTAGAAGATATTCTAAGGCCTAAGCAATAGATTTCGAGGGTAGTTTTGTAGAACACTTTCCTTTGATTAAGTTTTCGTACAATAACAACTATCTCTTTAGTATCCAGATAGACCTATTTGGGGCCTTGTGTGGGAGGAGATATAGGTCTCTGATTGGGTGGTTTGAGGTAGGTGAAGTAGCTAAGGTAAGATCATACATAACAAAATATAGAAGGTTTAAATAATCTATAAGAGATTTAGAAAAGCTTAGAGAAAACATAAATCCTATGATGATGTGAGAAGAAGATATCCTGAGTTTGATAGAGGTGATGGGGTATTTCTTAAACTATACTCGATGAAAGGTGTCATGAGGTTTTGTACAAAAGTAAAGCTTAGTTTGAGGTATATTGTACCATATTAGATTTTGAGAAGGGTAGGAAATATTACCTATGAGTTAAACATTCAAACAGAGTTAGCTGCAGTTCATAATGTCTTTTACATGTCATTGTTGAGAAAGTGCATGAGGGATCAATCCATGATAGTGCTAGTTGATAGTGTTATCCTTGAAGATTACTAGACCTATGAAGAGGTTCCCATTCATATCTTAGATATGTAGGTTCATAGGTTGAGTAACAGATAAGAACTCGGTTGAGGAAGATACATATCAGACAGAGGCAAATATGATGCATAGATATCCACAATTATTTCCTTCTAATTCAAACTTCAATATGAGGTAATAGCCTCAATATTCATCTTTTCGTTGTACAATTCATGAGCATGTGGTATCTTTCATGTAGCTATAGTATTGCATGAGTCCCTATTTGTTTACTTGTACTTTATTTATGAGTAGTTGAGGTTAGTCATAGTGGTATGCATGTCAGTCCGCTAAATTAGTAGATTAACTATGTTTTGTTGGTTATTATGATCTAATGAGTAAGTTCGGTATCGATACTGGCTGTTTCTTACAAATTTTCCCCTTTTTGTGGCATAGTTCTTCATTTGAGGATGAATGATCTCAGGTAATAGATATTGTAACACGTTGAAATTTATTCTAGAGTTTGTATAAACTAAATAAACTTAGCTTGTGAAATTTTATAAGTTTCTAATCTGTTTTACTTTTCATAGAAGGGTCAATAGACAATTGAACGGGTTGATGGTCCATGGAACCCATCATCAAAACCGTCCTAGTGATTTCACCAGATTAATTGAAATTTTTAGGTTCGATGAAAATTTTGATGAAACGTGAAAGTGTTCCACTTATCGTAGAAGGTCCTGTCATTCTTAACCCTATTGTTTCAAAATTTAGCTAAGTGGATGGTTCCAAAGACATTATTTGGTCCTTGATATTGGTTGACAAATCATAAAGTGAATTAGGTAAACCATCCAGTGACTCAATTAAAATGGACCAAGTTTGATAGTACAGTTGACAGGCCATTAACCCAATCGTACTTGTGCAGATCTTATTTAATCTTCTAAACACACAATCTAATGTAATTTTGACTTTTGAATTGGGTAAATATAAGTACCTAAATTCTATTTCTTCTATTCATTAAGTCACAATCAGATTGAGAACAAACCTCTACATATTTTCTCTTACAATTCAAGTTAGGTTAAGCGTAAGAGCATCCTTCTTCTATAAGATTTAAGGCTCTAATATTCATTCAAGGTATATGGTTAATGATAAAGGGTTCTATTCCCCCTTGTTCCCAAATATGTAAAGGTTTTAAGTTATGACAGACTTGAAAATTCTAGGTTGAAACCCCAAATTTCTCATTTATGTTGAAATCCTATATCTCGTTTTATTCTTGATAATTGTCATCGTTGTACATGTATTCATGGAAGTTTTATGTGGAATCTAAGATCTTAAGAATTAAAGTATGAAATTGATAGATTTCTCAAAATTGATAAGTATAGTCATGTTCTTAAATTATAGGCCTCTTTATTTAAGGGATATATATATACTTCGTTCATGGTTTTTGATATAAATATTATAAGTTGCAGTCAAGATTCATATTGGTCAGTTGAAGGGTTAGAACCTTATGTCATGATCATTTTCGGTGCTCATGAATTATAAATTAAATTTTCCCGCTTTTAAGCTAAAAACCTTTTTATAGACAATATAACCCAAAAATGGTCCAATGGATTGAAATCACATGCCTAGCCATTTTAAAGTATGAGAATGAGATAGCTAGTATGTCATAGTTAGTTTATACGTTATGAGTTCATATGCCCCTTTTTGTTTTAAGTCAACTGTAAATGAATCGCAACCAATACATGGTCGGTTTTGGGAGTAGTGTTAGCACCTAGAGGTTTTGAATGACTAACTCATGTTAAAAAAGTGTGTATCCAAACGTAAGAAGTCATGATTTGCCTAATGAGTGCCTTGTTATTTTTTGCTTAGTAGATCCAGTAGAAGCTCAACAAGTGCCCCTTTACCCTTGCCAAGGTTTAGGTATACCTACCATTATGATGATTGTTGGACTCCATAGTCTTTTCCCTGGGGGATGTCGATCCTAGAAACTCCCAAGGTCAGCAAAGCTAGTAAAGTCAACATGTTAGTATAGTCAACAAAGTTAGCTTAGTGTCAGCCAAAAAAGTTAATTAATAAAATAAGGTTTCTAACTAATATTATTCCTTTGTTATTACAAACTTATAAGTATACCTGTTATTAATAAAAGCATTTATTTTTATGAATACTTGAGCCTTTCAAGTACTATGGTTACATTACACACCATTGACTTATTTAGGTTCAATAATTTACAGTTGAGCTTAATATTAATTATTCATGCATTGCATAACTATGTAATATTTCATTGTTTATAGCCTACTATGGTTATATCCTATGTACTCAGAACTTTTGATGTATGCATACTTTTTCTCCATGTTTTACATTATGTATATCTGCTTAACCTTCCAGGCATTACTTGTGCTACATTTGAATTATAGTTGAAGTGGTGAGTTACCATTTGACCCGACAACCAAGTGGAGTTTATTCTCTTACTATATTTTATAGACGAGACTCTTGAATTAGTATTTCATTCTATTTTTTTACTAGATAAGTCATTGTCCTAGGATATTATTATTTAACTGCAAGTGTGTTTTCAAAGTTAGAGAATTAGATTATGCTGAGTTATTTTTAGCTTTACATTCATTGAATGAAATGTGAGGTGCATAATACTTTACATTATATTACTATTATTGTGATATTCTTCTACTATGTATGAGTGATAGAGCCAGGTATAAGAAAAGGGTACATCAGAAGCTAATTTGTGGCTAAGGATATCTTGTCGCATCTAGTGGTGACTTAAGGGCATGAAAATTTTGTTGGCAACACATACGGCTTAGCCTTTTCATACTGTTTCTCCACCATCTAGTGTAGTCGTTCATAAGCTCGAGAAGCTCAAGGTGCAGAATAACAGGGAGGATTAGAGGGTCTAGGAGGTGATCTGTAGGGAAGTGCTGTAGTCAACTATATGTTATACCCTATATGGCCTTGGTGGACACCTCAAATTCTATGCTTACCGGTTTATTATTTGTGTGTCGTTGGTATGGTTTGACATCTATACTCTACTATTTTATATGTATTTGTATATTTTTTTTGTCTCTTTTTGATTTGTCTAGTGGGTTATTACTTGTTCTCATGATGGTAGATACTCTTATAGGTAAATTTTTGGTGGTGGGTAATGTTTATAGATCTTGTATTATGTCCATGAGGAAGTATGACACCTAGGATGACTTGGTTTTTTAGATATGCTTGATATTAATGTAATACTGGGAAAGGAGCGGTTATCCCCTCCTCATGCGGTTTTGGATTGCCATTACAAGACTGTTACCTTATCTATTCCTAGCGTACCCCCAGCGGTATAGTAGGTTCCTACTAGAAACCCAGAGTGGGTTATTTCTTGCATGCAGGCAAGGAGACTTGCAGCTAGGGGTTGTCTTGGTTAATTAGCCCATGTTCATTATATGAGTGCTATACTCCTTCCCCTGAGTCTGTGCCATTTTTTCATGATTTTATTGATGTATTTTCTATTAATTTTCTCGGCTTCCCACTCGAGTGAGATAATCACTTCACTATTGAGGTTTATCCAGGCACCAGGCCCATTTCTTTTCTTCATACTGTATGGCTCCGGCAGAGATCTTAGAGATGAATGTTAAGCTATAGGATATGCTTTCTAAGGGTCTTATCTATCCTAGTGTATCTCTATGGGATGTTCCAGGGTTTTTTTTATAAGAAAAAGGACCAGAAACTTCATATATATATTGATCATAGTAAGATGAACAAGGTTACTATTAAGAATAAGTATCCCCTGCCGTATATTGATGATTTATTTGATCATCTTCGAGGTGCCTCCATGTTCTCAAAGATAGATTTGAGGTTTGGGTATCACCAGTTGAGGATTAGGGTTTCTAACATCCCAAAAATAGCATTCAGGACTCGATATGGGCACTATGAGTTTCTAATTATCTCTTTCAATTTGACTAATTCCCTAACATATTTCATGGACCTTATGACTTGGGTATTTAGGCATTAAGTAAATTATTATATAATTGTGTTAATTGACGACATTTTTGTATACTCACAAAGCTGGGAGGAGCATAATAAACATCTATGGATAGTGCTATAGACTTTATGGACTGAGCGTATTTATGTCAAGTTCTATAGTTTTGTGAATATATCAATAGTTCACAAGTTCCTATTCTGATGGGTTTTCACGTTTAAGTTATGGAGAAATTATTTGTATGCTGTGAATCGTGAGATGTACATAGACCATCGAAGCTTACAATATATTCTGAGTTAGAGGAAGCTCAACTTGAGGTAGTATTGATAGATTAAGATTATAAATGACTATGCTATTAGTATTTTATATTATCCCGACAAGGTTAATGTTATTATAGATCCTTTACATAAAGGAGGTCAGTATGGGCAGCTTAGCACACTTTGAGGTTTTTGATAAACTCCTAGCCTTAAACATCTAATCTTTGGCTAACCAGAAGGTTTAGTTGGATATTGCAGACATTGGTGGGATTTTTTCCGATGTTGAGTTTGGTTTTTCCTTGGCTGATGATATTTTTCAACTGTATTTAAAGGATGATAGGCTTCATGTGCTTTAAGATCAGAGGACTGGACCAGAAGGGACATTTTTTATTTATAGGGGTTTTGATATATAATGATCATAAATGTGTTTCTTGGATTGGTAATTTTATTTAGTTGATGATTCAAGAGACTCATTGTAATTCAATCCATCCCGAAAGGACTAATATGTATCACGAAATACTTCATCAATACCGGTGAGATGGGATGTAAGGTGTTGTTGTAGTTTTTTTTCCCGGTGCTTGAACTGTCAGTAGGTAAAGTTTGAGCATCAAATACTTAGGAATGAGATGAAGATACTTTCTATTCCCAAGTGGAAGTGCAAATGTATTACTATGGACTTCAGTTTTGGACTTCCTCAAAGTTTATGGGGTCATGATTTCTTTTGGGTTATCGTGGATCGACTGACCAATTCTGCCCATTTCCTTTATACAACTGCATTTTAGGCTGAAGAAGATCAGTCTGATTGTATATACAAATGATTATTAGATTACATAGGATTTCTATTTAATTAGATAGGGGTACTTAGCTTAATTCCCTGTTTTAGAGGTCCCAAGAGATGGGTACTCTGGTCGACCTTATCACAGCATTCCATCCCTATATTAATGAACAATCTGAAAGGATTATGTAAGTGTTATAAGATAGTCTGTAGTCTAGTGTATTCAATTTTTCTGGTAGTTAGGATCAATATCTAGTCTTAGCAGTGTTTTTGTACAATAAACTACCATTCTAGCATTTGTATGGCACTATTTGAGGCTTTATATGGAAAGAATTGTAGATTTCCCATCGGTTTGTTTAGAAGTATTGATACTAAGCTCCAGATTTCTAATTTTCTTCAGGATTGTGTTGAGAGGTTTATTAGTCATTCAGGACACTCACGACTAATACAGAGCAGATAGAAGTACTACGCGAATCATAGGCATTAGCCTCTAGAGTTTCAAGTTGGAGATCTAGCATTTTTGTGTAAGATGCCCATGAAGATCGTATTAAGATTTGGTTGTAGAGGAAATCTTATCCCCAAGTTTATTTTTCCTAGTAAGATTACAGAGATTATTTCTATGGTCGCATACAAATTTTCTTTTCCTTTAAAGTTACATAATGTTCAT